>JAMKPZ010005395.1:0-25932 GCA_024699675.1 Amphibolis antarctica | reverse complement strand
TTGGGCGCATCAATTTTTCTGGGAACGTTAACAATTCATCGTCATTACTTTTTTCACGAAAGATGAGATCTTTTTAGAATCCATCCATTTCTTCAATCGGGGGGGCACCACGAACGAACACTCCAGGAATGGTGATGCGAGAGCTGTTGGGATGTGGAAGAGGCAAAGGCTCCGATCTGTACGGGAGGCGGAGGCTGGGGGGTGCTTTTGATTGGTCGCAGTTTCTCTGGGTTCGTCGGAGCCGGAAAACAGGACGACATCGGCGGAACTCAGAACAAACTGACATGGAACCTTTACTTAGCAGAGCAAGGTACGTACAACCATGGCTTCTTCGCAACAACAACTACTATTGGTACTACCGCAACTACTACTACACAACATCAGAGCTTATCGTGTATCTGGACATGGGTTTCAACCGGAGAACCCAAAGAAGCGGGCTCCGGGAGAGGGAAGCCGCCGGGATAAACCTTGCTGCGAGGCATCCGCTCGGTCGACCCACTTCCTCTCGTCAACCCAAACTGCTCCTCTCTTTTCTTCATCTTCTCCTTGCAAGCCCTTTGGTTGACGTATACTTGAGCAAGGTTGAACCCTACGGATGCCATTAATTGGGCTTGTGGTGAAGCTGCTTGAGTCCTTGGGAGTGGAAAAGCAAGGAAATTTATAGGCAACAAAGCAGCGGCAACGGCCCGCCCATCCATTTCCTCCTCCTCGTCTTCTATCGTTAATAATATTATAAAAGGCTCATGCCAATCTGTGGGCAGATTCTTAAATTTTTTAATTAAAATATATTAAACTAAAATACAACGTCAAAACAAAAGTTATAACTGTAACCATTAAAATGATGTACTGGTAGTTGAGAACCTTTTTTTTAACTAATGTCGTGCTTCGAAGTTCGAATCGCCACTCAATCAATACTATTAAAGAGAAAAGGTATAACTGGAAAATAAAAGATTATAATAATGTCTTAGAAATAAAGACTTAAACTATTCAATTAGTTGATATTTTTTGGTTGATAAATGATAAGTGCCGCGTTGATTCCGCGCCGGTCATAAGTGGGGTGGTGGGTGGATTACGCGTCGGCGGCGCGGGTGCGGTCCCGTGTTGATTTTTATAATAATAATATTATTATTATTATTTAAGATTTAAATTCTTTTATAAAAATTTAATTCTCTTTTATGGAAATATTCAGTTTAATTTTACTTTTTTTAATTGCTTAGCATTGCTTTCTCGTTATTTTTCTATAGATGATTTAAAGGTTTAAAAATCTATATATTTTTTCCTTCTCGTGAGACTATAAATTTAATATTATTTACACCGCTTTTTTTAAATTAAATACTTTAGCTGCTGATGAAAGCATATAAGATTTTTTTCTTTCTTCCTCTAAAGCATACCTTTTTTTTTTCCATATACTTTTCTTTTTTAAAAAAAATAGATTCTCTTGACAACTGAAAATGATCAGGACATGATTTGTAATGGATTTCGGAGTCAGAGCAAAATTGTGAAAGTACAGAAAATTTAACTTTTAGGTATATTGAAAAATGTTGACGTTAAAATTAAATAATAATTTAAGTGATAAAAATTTATATATTAAAATTTATCAAGTAATAATGACAGTAACTTTAAAAGTTAAACAAAATTACTTATGAACATATTTAATTTTTATTTTCATCTAGTGTTTCTCTTAAGACTCTAATTTTGATCGATACAAATATTATGGTTATCAATAAAGTGTTATCAACAATAGCATATCGTGAATCTTACAATAATTCGATTAATTAAAAACAATGATATTTGTACTTTTTATAAAGATTTAAATTTTGTTGAACGCGAAGACCACTGTCGTTACCCAAAAGATGAGAAGACAGTGTAATTGGATTTTTTAATGTTTTTAATAAAAGCAGTAAACAATGTTGTACTGTACTTGGTGTGATAAAACGAAAGAGATATTATCCAACTTCAATATCTCTAATAAATAAATGCATGGCTCCAGTGTCATTGGATTGAGTCAAAACCATGTCAACTCGATCTAATATAATTAAACTGTATTTTTAAGAAGTTTAGTATGATTTTTTAGCTTATGATAAGTCACCCTACGATGGTCGAGATTGAACTGTGTTGTAAAAAATACACCTGCAAACAATACCATATATAGCTTTACAGCAGGTGCGTATCTAAGTCCACAGATGAGCACTTTTATATATGTTGCCAAAAAAAAGTACAACTAAACATATACATATATAGGTACCAACTAAATATTTATTAACTAATTTTAATATTTTATATTAAAAATTATACACTAATACTTATATCATAAATTATATAATTAAAAAAAAAAATGTAAACCTCACTTAACCTCTGTGATAGAGATGGGAGTTGGAGCCTTCGACGCAGATGAGATTATCTATTTGCTTCCCATGTATTTCAACTCCCGGCCACACGAAAACCAAAAAAAGTAAAAGGTTTCATTGCCACACCTTAACAAGCTTGAGGTCGTTGGCCTGTCCTTAATTAGCCAACGTCTCCCCTTCAATCTATACATCCTTCCTCTCCCATCACGTCGGGGAGCTTTGATCACCAGCTAGCACACGACGACGTACTCCGACAGGATGAGGCGTCGCTGTTCCATGCGCAAGCTTGTCCCTCCTTCCCGCCTATGACAATGTCAGTCTCCACCACCGCGAGGAACAGGGCGGAAGACTCTCCTCTCCGCATGCCCAAGGCAGGCGATGTGGGAGCCCATGATTCAGCTAAGAACGATAAAAAGAAGAAGGTCGGTTTAATTTAATTGTCTTGTACGTACGTACGTTTATATTTTTTTAGAGCGAGAAGGGAAACAAAATTAATATCTTGTGGGTTGGGACCGTGCATAAATATATATATATATATATATGTATAGAATTTCGCTGCTGTGGTTTGACTTAAAAATTGGGTTCTGCTTAATTGTGTGACTTCAAAAGTCAATATTGAAGATTTTCGGCACCAAACAGCGGGTTGAGCGGCAACCACAAAGCGATTTGTTGGGAAGACAAGAACTTGCACTTGGTATTCATTATTAACTTCCACTTAACTCGATCACGGCAAACATGTATACATGATTTAGTTAATTAATTAGGTTGCATGCATGCTAGCTTCTTAATTAGATCACCTAGCTTGAGCTTGGTTTCGTTGCATTAATATTGTAGATGTGGACGGGGGCTTCAGCACAGGGAGTTGGACCTTTCCAGATTCATCTCCCATCATCAAGAAATGCTTCTCAGGTGGGCCTTCAGCTTTGCCTTCAGTCGTAGGCCGGTTTTCAGAATATATATATATACATACAGACGACTCTAACTTCTTTGATGTATGAAACATGATTGGACTGTTGGATTCCTTGACTCCAGACAGGCCTACAAGCTCGAAGATAGATGGGCTTAACCTGTGCAGCCCATGCAATCACCGTATTGTCCGAATCGAAGAATACAGGCAAGAAATCTTTGGTTTCGATCGATGCAGGCTAGCTAGCTAATATATCCAATATATTTACTGCGCGCATGAGGTTAATTGGTTCTCAGGATATTCGTCGCAACATGGAATGTTGGTGGTCGGTCACCGAATGGAGGCATTGATCTCGAAGATTTCCTGCAAATTGACGGTTCCTCGGACATTTATGTTCTAGGGTAATCGTTTAATTCTTCCTCAATTAATTACCATGCATGCATTTCATCACAATATATCATATCTGAGAGTACAAGAAACAAGGTTCAATACATATATAATGCTTTAATTAATTGCTGGAGCCCCATCTGTCAAGTAATTAAGCATTGATTAATTCGATCTAGAGTGGAATAACGTTTTGCCTTTTTCTCCTCCTGTTATTGCTGTGTGGCCCTCCCTCAGGTTTCAGGAAATAGTTCCTTTAAATGCAGGAAACGTGCTGGTGATCGAGGACAATGAGCCTGCCAGGAAGTGGCTGGCAATCATCAGTCAAGCACTGAACAAACCTCGGAATCATGGTGGAAGTAGGGACGAGTTGTTGGAAATCCATGACCAGAAGCAGTCCACCCCAAAGGACTCCAGGACGGTCGGCGGCCTCCCCTTCTTCCACAGGGCGTCGCCCCTTAAGGTCGTCGGTGGAAGGAGCTACAGGGTGGAAGGTTCCCTCCTGAAGAATTGCAACTGCATGGTCGATGATTTCAATGCAAGGCATCGAACGAGAGAACCCAGGGAGCTGATTGAAACCATCGACTCGGATTCGGATGAGGAAACGCTGCAAGTACCATCTCCTGATCGGGGCCAGTTGAACTACCGCCTTATATCTAGCAAGCAGATGGTGGGGATCTTCTTGTCTGTGTGGGTCAGGAAAGATCTCGTACAACATGTTGGTCATCTAAGAACCTCCTCTGTGGGCAGAGGCGTCATGGGCTGCCTTGGAAATAAGGTACATGATATATATAACATGGCCGCCTAGCTACTTGATCGAATTAAAAATACCACATTCAAATTAATTATCGATCGATTTATACATTTGATCGAGGAGATCTATACCAAACAATTAATTAATTTATGCATGCATATATGTATTGCGCAGGGTTGCACTGCGATAAGCATGTCCTTGCACCAAACAAGCTTCTGCTTTGTGTGCAGCCACTTGGCCTCCGGTGAGAAAGAAGGTGATGAGTTGAAGAGGAACTCGGACGTAGCCGAGATTCTCAAGAGCACGCAGTTCCCCAGGATATGCAAGTCTAGGATTTTCCAAGTCGCTGAGAAAATTCTTGAACATGAGTACGTAAGATATACATGTATACACACACACGCATTCGCAATTGAGCCTATTCATGAGCAAGAATTAATTGATATATAAATCAGCTCGATCTGCTTCCTAATCAACAAGTTTAATTTACGGACAGTCGGATAATATGGCTGGGGGATCTTAACTACCGGATTTCCTTGAGCTACGATGAAGCAAGAAACTTGTTGGAGGATAACAACTGGGATGGACTCCTAGAGAGGGACCAGGTACGTACACACAGACCAAACCACTCATCGATCCTGATCTACCTAGCATATATCGATCGATCTTATTAATCACTTGGACGACATTTATATATATATCAACCTGATCCATCAGTAAGACTGATCTCTATTAATTAAGGGTCGGGTGTACGTTGTGATATATTTTAGTTTGCATGAATGGCACATGCAGTTGATAGTGGAAAGAGAGGCCGGAAGAGTGTTCAAAGGGTGGAAGGAAGGGAGAATCTACTTTGCCCCCACGTACAAGTACACGCAGAACTCCGACTGCTATGCCGGAGAAACCGTGAAGTCCAAGAAGAAGCGCAGGACGCCAGCATGGTATTATATGTACTTGTGCAAAAATACATATATAATTGATTGCTTCAAATATATCGATCGACCTTCCTTTCAATTAATTAATTTAATTAGTGCCCGTTCTTCGGACTTGATAATTTCAGGTGCGATCGTATTCTATGGCTTGGGAATGGCATAGAGCAATTGTCGTACGACAGGGGAGAGTCCAGATTCTCGGATCACCGGCCGGTTTGTGCGGTGTTCTCCGTGAAAGCGGAGTCACAGGTCGACAGGAGGAAATGCAGGAAAGGCTACTCCAGCGTCGGCGCGAGGATGCGCGTGAACGATTGCACACCCGAGAGGCATAGCTTCTACGAGTACTGATTTAATTAATTTAATTTAATTATCATCCACCTCTTCGTTTTCTTTTTCTTCTGTTCGTATGCATACCACTCCGTCGTCAACTAATGTTGCGATGTATACAATGGAAAATCTGGATCCTTTTCGCGTTTTCTCGCGCTCATGCGCTTCGTTTGAGAGATATGCATGCACGAGATAGACCTGCGACAAAATTTATGGCTACGTAGCGTGATATAAAAACATTGTCACACTTTTAAGTTTTTTATTAAAATATTTTACATAAAATTTACATATATTAATTTCAGTTACCTTATTAAAATTAATTAATTATTAAAAAATAATTCACAAGTAATATAAAGATTTCAATTATACTTGTTATTTTTAGACTATTTTTTTCAACAACCTCAGCCATACAAGGGCATTTAAACCATGGCCTTATATGTTAATTTTAACTTCATTTTTAACCATTAGTAAAGTGTTAAAATTAAAAATAATTTTATAAATAATATTAAAACTTCATGATAAATTGTAAAATGTAAGTTTATGTATAAAAATTTATACAGTAATAATAATATAAGAAAATTTATATAAAATTAAATTAACAAACATGACCCATGTTTAAACTTGACGCGCTAATAATAAAGTCAAAGTCTCATGCAAGTCAAATATTTATTTATTGAACAGAGACACAAACGCAAGTTGTTCAAGAGTAAAATATATTGATGACATTACGGAAAATAATATATATGATTAAATACACACGATTTTTTTTTTCAGAGAATGTTTTACAGTTTTTTATAAACTCTTGCAAAATGATATACTATTAATATTAATGAATTCAGGTAATAATATAACTATCAACAAGTACAATTTATTTATTTATTTATTTATTGTGGGCGCTGGTAATTGATAGTTGAGATATTTCAATTAAAGACGGTTCTGGCTTCTCAACACAAAACCGAATTTCTTGAGACCACCTCTACATTATTGACCGACGCAACAAGATCGACGCCGACGTGTGGCGGTGTGGGTGTTTACCCTTTACATACTTTACAAAGATGAGACGAGCCGTCACTTTAATTGAAGGCGAAGCAGACCTGTCGGATGTCACCAGAAGCGCCGGTGAGCACTCCGATGTTGCTCATCCTCACCATGGACCTCGGAAAGTCGGTCTCGAAGTACCCAAGCAGGCTGCTGAGGAGGCCGGTGTAGCTGTCCACGTATCCATTGGTCCTGGCGTCCGTCCACAGCCTCTGGTCCGACTCCAGCACCCCTCTACCGTCCCCCAGGTTCCGGTAGAAGTTGGTGTCGAACGTGGTCTGACTGCCGGGGTCCAGCGCCACATTCCTCGTGCCGTCGCCGCCGGGAGGGCATTGCTGTTGGAGCGTCGGGAGGAAGGTCGGGTCGATGGAAGGGTCCGGGCCGCCGTCCGACGTGAAGTTGTAGAGTCTGTAGCTGAAGAATTGGCATTGGGAAACCCCGATCGTGTGAGCTCCTGCATCACCATGCGTGATTCAATATTGGTTACCACGAATTAGATGTGGGAAGATGAAAAAGAGCGTTTCTGGTGTCAACATGATATGAGCTTAAGTAATTAATTGTATGTGTGTGGACTTAATTAGAAACTAGCTAGGGTGATTGCAGTGAGAGAACCAGAGAAGAAGAGAAGCAGAGGATGAAGGTTGCAGAGGCAGGAGATCGAGTGTACGTACCCAGGAGAGTGACGAGGTCCTTGGTGTCGAGGCCAAACTGAGCAAATTTCTGTGTCAGCACGTCAACGGAGTCCGTGAAGGACGGAAGGTTGTTGGCGTCCGACGCCGACGACACAAACCCATCTCGACGCCCGGTGGGCACCTCCCAACTTGGTCCCCCTGTCTGATCCAACACCATCAACATTACCCAAGTTAACCTCTACATTCACGGCAATAATGGGGTACCGCGTGCGAATGGTACCAGAAAGACGGCGTCCCGTGCGGCCAGCGCGATGATGTCGGCGCAGGAGACGACACCAGGACATACCTGCTCCAGCTGGGCCTTGGCGTCGTCGATGACCTCGAAGCCTCTAAGGCTCAGATTCGGCAGCGCGGTCTTCTCCGACGAGGACCCGTCGATCAGGACGGAGGCGTCGCAGCCCCGGACGAAGCAGTCGTGGAAGTTCATCCGGAGAAGCCCGGCGGCGATCGAGGGGTTCGACTGGAAGTGCGAGCCGACGGTGTCCTGGACGATCAACTCGGCATTCGGACACGAGCTCGAGTAGAAGCCGACCATGGTGCCTTGGCCCAGCACTTGCACAGCACACGCCGCCCACGAGCACAAGACCAGCAAAAGTAACCGGCGAGTGAAAGCCATGTCAGACCTCTGTCGCAGTGCTTCTGCTTTTTGCGTTTGTGTCCGAGGGATTAAGGTATTTATGGTGGTGGCGTTCGAGAAACGTTTTTTTCTATGATTTTCGTTTAAAAATAGAACTTTTAATTTATTATAAATTTTTATATATGATTATTATTATTATTAGATAAATTTTTATTTTATAATTTACTATATAATTTTAACATTATTTATAAAAATACTTTAAATTTTAATTATTAAATTAAATAACTTTTGTTTATTATCAAACGAAATCTTGTTTGTTATCGAACGAAATCATAATTTTTACTTTTTTACGATAATTATACTTTTAAAAAATATATATATATTATTTTAAAATCAATCTCCAATAATATGATTAGTTAATTTATAAAATAACCCACCAAATATTAAATTTTAATTTAATTTGACTTATATTTTTCAAGAGTTTTTATTACCATATTAATGGTGCAATTCTTTTTAAAAAAATCGATAAATTTAATTTAAGACCATTTGATCAAGATCGATACTCATGTACATTAAGTAATATGTGATTAATTATACCCATCATATATATTTACGAGAAAAGAGTGTCTTTTTGTATTCTTAGAAGTAGTGAAAATTTATTAAAATTTTGATTTATCATTTATATCATTTTTTATATTTTTTTAAAATACAAATCTTCTCATGTATCTGATAAAAGGGAATTACCCAGTATTTTTTTCCAAAAAAATAAAATTTTCCAGGATACGTAAAAGTATTACGGGGTATTTTTATTTCCGTGAAATAATTTAAATCTTCTCTTCTCCGTCGAATGCTCAATAAGGATGAGGGAACCTTGCAGAAGACTCAACGAGCAAATAATTAAAGAACGATAGACTGGTGGTGTGGTGGGGTTTGGTCTGTGCTGGAATCGCTTGTCCCAACACATCACCACCCTACATTTGCCAGTACAATAATGCGGCGGGCTTCGTAAGACAAGCGTCCCTTGTCTCCTTTCCCGGCCCCACTCATTCGCTCGAGATGTGATCAATTTTTGCTCACTTTTAACATTGATGAGTGTTTTTAAAAGCTAAGATACATTACAACATAACACGGAAATATACTTTCAAGAAACGGAAGGAAGACGAGAAGAAAAGATAAACAAGACGATGTTGGGTTTCGCAACTCATTCCTTTTTTAGCTTAATACGAAGGTCTTATTAATTAATGGAATTTTAACTTTAAATTTAATTTTAATAATTATGAAAAATTGGAATTAAAAATAATTTTATAAAAGATGTTAAAATTATATAATAAATTATAAGATTAGAAATTTACGTAAGAATTTATATAATGATAATATATAAAAATTACGAAAAGTTAAAATTTACAAAACAAACAAAGTTCAAGACGATGTTGGCTTTTGCAGACAGCAACACGTGATCCAAGGAAAGCAACAAATTGCACCATCCGATTCGGGTTGGCAGACGCGTGCAGCCCATCGATCACCGATGCACGGACATCAATGTGTTTGATTTTTATTTTAATACTATATAATCATATTTTATTATATATTTATTAAATAATTTTTATATTTTTTATTATTTATAAAATTAAATCAATATCATCACCTATTTATTATACATCATAAATCATAAAATTTAACTTATCTTATAAAAATATATCGATAAACGAAATCATGCCTATCCGTAATACAGATGGTTTTCGGAAATCAACATTACACACATTTGTCATTTGATCTGTCTCTTGCAGTTAAGTCGATCCAGAAGGAATCTGGAATCATTCACATGCTTCACTGATTTATTTGGTTTTGATCTTTGAATGCATGAAAAAATCGCCAGGCATTCACGTTGTAAACATGACCCTCGCGTACCAATGGACAAACTCTGTGACTCATGTAAGTCTATCGTCGCGTTTGTTTGAGAAATGAGGTGAAATAAGTTAGAATTTATAATTTTTTTTAAAAAATATGATTTATAATATAAATTTTTATATAATATTTTTAATATAAAATATCAAAAAAAATTGATAAATATTATTATACGTTACATAATAAAAAATAAATATACATAATAATAATTTATTAAATAAATAAGATATATTTGATAATAAAATATTTTAATTTCATATATTATGAAAAGTTAAAAGTTAAATCTTATTTTTATCTTGTGATATCTTTATTATAATATAACTACCCTAACTTTTTAAAAAAGGGACCATGCAAAGTACCGTCGGCAGGGGCTGCAGTATGAGTTTGCCGTCCGGCAGCCAAACCAGCGACTGGGCTTGGTTTAATGTGTCGCGGATTTCGAGAAGTGTTGCCATTTCACGATGAGGTATTTTCTTTCTGTTTTTTCTGAACTGACAGCTGAGCTTGTAAATTGCCGGTTATTATATATATTTTTATTATATATTATAATATTATAGGATAATATTTATTAAATAATTTTAATATTTTATATTAAAAATTATACTAAAATACTTATATAATAATAAATTATATATATTTAAAAATAATATAAATTTTAACTTATCTACTTTTACTACTAAAACGAAAACTAAATTTTTTTTCCAGAAAACACGTCAGTCGAAGTCGAAGCGAAACAGATCCGATCCGTTCGGGCCAGTCACCGAAAGTCTCGTTGTAGATTTAAAATGTTAATATAATTGATATTTTAAAGAAATGACCGTATCTGGTTAAAAATAGATTTTTTTTATAACATGCCAGCATATATAGAAATCATGAAAGTCATGCACATGCCCTTCTAAATTAAACCTCATCTATTCGCATGTTCTGTCGTAAAATATAATATTACGACATCATTTACGAATAATTTTTTTAACTTTAAAAGTTGAAAAAAAATTAAAATTAAAGTTAATTTTAAAATATATATATTAAAATTATATAATAATTTAAATGATAAAAAAATTTATGTTAAAATCTATAAAAGTTAAAAAAAAATATTCTAGAATAATACTTATATCTAAATGACATTGCATGATTAAACTTAACCTCAGCTTACTCTTGACCCTCCCTTGTGGAAAACACCAAATTGTTCTGATGACTTTATAACAAGATACAAGTAAAAGGGGATAATAAGGTATTTTCACCGATACTTAATAGAGTAAACTAATTTTTCATGATCAAGCACGACCACAATCGTATTTATGCCTATGATTGCATTTTACATTTTACGGGAACACACAACAAATGTGTTCTTCAATAATATATGCGTCATTAAAATAATGCAACATCTTTTTTTTAAAAAATATTACTTCGATAAAAAAAACTAAAAATACTGCGATATCAAACAGAAGTATAATTTTTTTCTTTAGAGGGTTTTATAACCTTGGAAATAATGAAAAATTAGTTGAAATAATAGATTAAAATGTTTATTATTAATTTCAAAAGTATAAAGCTTTTTAGAAAAAAATAAAGGAGATTAAAAAAAAACAATATTCGCGAAACGGCACCTCCACAATAAAAAAAGCTTACAGGAAAAGAAGTAGACAGCCGTTCGATCGGAGACGATGGCAGGTGGGTACCATTCTCTTCAACCGGTTTCGCCTATCTTCTCTCTGCCATGGCGAGGTGGGGGACGGTGCTGCCACTCCTCCTAGTGGCGGGTCTCATCGCGTTCGAGGAGTGGGTATCGGTGCCTTCCTGCGAGGTCGCCGGTGGGGATCGAGAAGGCGTGGGGGAGAAACGACAGCCGGAGGTGGGGGAAGGTTTGGGGTCGAGTCCCGGTGACTTGAAGGTCATGATGGTCGCCGATCTACTCCTGCTCGGACCCGACGACGGGAGCGTTGCCGATGTCTACTTCAGAGATTCCTACACCACCAAATTTCTCAGGGTATGTAAGTAGTGTTGACTGTTTGTAGTTCAAAAAGAAACTACTTGAAATTTGAGCTTGGTTGGGGACTTCAAAAACACCGCTAGCCCTAAGCTCGGTTGGGAAAAAAACTAACGAATCGAGAAGTCGCCCAACACCTTTTGTTTTTGTTACTCTTGGTGGAAGGTGTATACTTGTTGCCGTCTATGGTTTGTGGCTTCTTCCTTAGCAGTCACATTTAGAATTTTTGCCATGTTCATCATGAAAAAGGCCATGTGAACCGATTTTCTGCTTATAATCTACTTGTAGGATGCACTTTCTTTTTGAATGCCACATTCCTGTGTGACAAAAGAACCATAATTTCAGGCAGACTACAACCATTGTCGCCACTTACTACCAAGATGGAGGATTATGCAGTCCCTAGATTATAACCTGTTAGGAAACTTTTTCATAAAGGAAAATCTTTCTTTATTGGTTTTGATGGTGACAAAACATTGGCATGGTTTGGTAGTGTGGCCAAACCACGCGCATCCACTACACACAGTCCCCCACTTGCACGAGGGGTGGGTTGCTCGACAACAGGACGCTTGGGTCATCACGCAAAAGACATTTGATAACAATATTATGTGGCGTTAACACTGCACAGTATTTGCAGTGGCAAAATTCGTTGCCAAACAAGGCCTTTGTAATTTAACATTTCATTTTTATGACATGCACTGAATTAAATTCACTTTTCTACCTTTTTTGTCATAATCAAAAAGTCAACAAATTTATATCTCCCCCTTAAGCATGAAATTGTCTAAAGGTATAATACCAATCAAGAAATGAAGGATTTTCATAATCAATAAGAAAAATATTTAATGTTTTATAAAATAAATATAAATTAAGGCTTCCCCTATAATTGAACTTTTCTTTAAGAAATTTATATTTCCAAGTAGGATAAACAATAAAACATAGTGAAAAACCATGATATAAGATTAAAGTATACCAATTAGAAATATTTAGAATTATAGAATGATACCTATTAAAAAAATTAAAGTTATCAATTGAAAGGATTTAAAATTGAAAACTGATATTGATATTTAGTAATATATCTATAATTTTTTAACTCATTAATAAGCTTTTAAGATTTCACTTGTCAAACCTCAAGTTAGATTTTCTCAATCTTCTTAGTTAGGAAGACTTGATCCTATTTTTCACTTCTTTTTTTGTAAAATTTAATTTACATGTATCTTGTGTACGTAATCCACAATTAAGAGTTTCAAGTCAACCTTTAACACCATTTTATACCAATTATTTTTAAAATTAGGAGAGCTAGATTTAAACATTTTTAGGCTTTCTTGATCACTCATATGGCGAGCTTTAGGTCAATGATTTTCAAGTTAGATGACTTTAAGATACTAGGTATAAAGACACTGCTCTAAACTTAATTACTCAAGTATTCAAGGTCATAATGACAATAATTTCCTTCTCCTCTATTTTATTTCTAATCATATGAACAATCATACTTGCTTGAGACACAGTTACCTAGTTACTTAGTGATTATTAGACTTTAGGCTATCTTTTTCTTATTATTTCAATTACTTTTATATGTGAATAACCATATTTGTATGAGGTACAATTATCCAGCTACTTAATGATTGATATACATTAAACTCTCTCTTTATTAAGACAACAAATATTTTAAATTTTCTTTACATTCCTTTGTCAAAGATTGACGTATAAGTGTAAATAGGTACATAAGAACTAAATAATAATCCATATGAGACTATATTTTAGATTTACATCTCCATACTAAAATTCATGAGATTTCCCTTGTATTGATTTAACATTTCAACTACAATAAAGAGTTACTTTTCCACTATTAACAAGTTAATTAATTGTAGATAGTTCTATTAAAATCAAAACTAATAAAGTAATTAAATAGATAGCAATAAAATAATTAAATCAAATCAAAATCTTCAAATTTCCAAATTTTCAAATTTTAATTTTATTTATTTTTAATTTTCAATTTTCAAAATTTGTAATATCAATTTTTTAAAAAGTTCTTTAATTCTTAGGAAAATCCCTTTTTTAATATTAATTTTTTTTCAATTACAAAAGTTTCTTGTATAGTTATTTTGGGGCAATAAATATCAAAAAAGTGATGATCTTTAGTATTATTCTTATGCTTGAAAATAGAAAAAGTGGTGAGGCCACTTGTGAAGGCATAAATTTGATGGATAATGATAATTGCATTAGGTATCTAGATTTCATGTGGAAGAAGTTGATCTTACCCAAAAGCATTCAAAGTTGTGTGAACACACTTTGTGTTGGTCAATATGATTGAATGGCATACCGGGGAAGATGGATAGCTGGTTAGTGAGATTATGGATGGCTGTCCAATAGAGGAGATGGGTGGATGGCACAATATTCAACCCATCTCATAATGGTTTATCTTTTGATAAATTTATGTGATGTCTTATTAATAACTTGGGAAAGAGGTTAACTTAAATGAGTGTTAGATTACTCATTTACTTTAGATGGGTTGGTTTTTACTTTAGTTAAATGAAAGGCATGGCACTTTTTGTTATTTACATTTGCAATGGTTTACATGTACTTGCTAGAGTAATAATATACGCATATTTTTGATATGTTTAATTGTGAAAATGTCGATAATTATTTTGAACATGCCTATTCCCATTTTTTTCTAAATCCACTTCATCTATAGAATTAAATTTTGATGCATGTTGGTGACATTTTGCTGACATGTGCTGATTTTTTGAATGGTTGGTATAACATTAAAGTTGATGTCGACATGGTAATTCATTCATGATTTTTCTAAATCCATCTATTTCGATATTTCTACCAACCTGATTTTGATATAATGAAATTTTACCAACACGTGTTGATTTTTCAATGTACTGAAGTCCAACATGAAATTAAAGTTGAATTCTTTAATTGCATTGTGATGCTCTCTAACCTACTCATTTGCATTTTTCTTGAAATGGAATACTTATGCGGAGTCATTTATATTAAAACATCCATTTTCAACTATCCTCTTAACAGAAATCATTTGAGAAAATTAAACCTGATATGCTTGTGGTATTGGGAGATACTTCAGCAAAGGGTTCAAGCCTGTCCAAAGGCAAATGGCTAGGATTACTACGGCAGTTTCAAAGAATTCTAGGGCCCGTCCTTGGACTTCCTCTTCATGTTGTCTTGGGTGACAGAGATGTGGGAGACTGTGAAGCAATGGACATAGATTCCATCAGTCAGATAGCTAGCAAGTTACCTGGCCTGGATTCTGCCGGTTGTGGTGGCTTTGAGATTAGCAATATTAGTTTTCTCTCCCTCAATGCCGTTGCTATGCTCTGTGGAAACAACAAAGTTCGTTTCCATGTCGAGACAGCTATAGAAAGGGAAAGTTTTGATCTTAGAGACCAGGAAATAGCTATAAAACATGTGACCATAAATACATGCAATGAAACAACAAAATTTGATGGTTTTCACTGGAAAGAAAATCATGCATACTCTGGATCTGGTCCTGTTCTTTTGCTTCACTTTCCTTTGTTTCAGACAGGAATGTCAAATTATTGGGAAGCAAATGTTATTGATAGAAACATCTACCTCAACTATCAAGGAACCAATGAAATGGTGACGAAAACTAATGATAGGTACTTTGCTTTGTCTTTCTAATTTTAGATATTCATGAAATGTGGGATGGTTTGCTATAGAAAGGGATTTGTGTGTTTCACTCCAAGCAGTGGTGTTATAGCTCAGATTGTTGTTGTAGGATAGTTTGCTATATTTTGGACAACGTGTTTTGAATTGTTTGATTTCTATGTCCTTTTCAATGATTGAATTGATGTAGAAATAACAAATGTTCAATAAATCATGATTCATCTTTAGTACTTTATTTTTGATTTAATGATTTGAAATAAAATAGTTCCTTAACAAACTCATGGCTGGAGCACCTACACAAAGTACATTGGAAAACTTTGTGAGCATAACCCCTGCACCCCCCTCCCCACGAATCCACATGGATATAAAGAGAGTAGATAGAGATAGGAAACAAGGCTTGCCCTTATTTCAACCGTAAGAAATGATTTCAAAAGGCTAAATTGGTCTCTTTGCTCAGGGCAATTTTAAGTTTTGGGATTGGATGAAACAGTGCAAACATTTTTTTTCATGGGTATCTTGGGATAGCTATGCTTATTATAGTGGTGTTGGATGAAACAGACATAACTTCCTTTAATCTTTTAATCTTATAGTGTTGTTATTGTCATCTTCTTGTGCAGCCCTTCACACCGGTACTACCTTTACCCATGTTCCCATCTGATTGCCACAACTTTCCTCATCATTTGTATCATTTACATAAATGCCTAATCTTTTGAAGCATATGTACTTCAAGTATACCTTGTATAGTCCTGCCTTTTTTTCGATATTGGTAATTTTTTGTAAGATAGACATCACACAATTTTGTTAGGCATGCTGCAGCACTCTATTTTTGTTCTTTTTGCTGGTCAGCTAATTTACATTTTTAAATTTTTAATGCTAACATGATATGACTATACGATAAAATTTGCAGAGATAATGTTTATACAGCACCCTATGGATTATCTCAGACTTTGCCTCTGAATGCAACTGAATACATCTTCCAGGCACTGAGACCAAGGTTGTCACAACTTTTATTACCTTGTTTTTCTGTGATTTGATAATGCTAGGATTGATTTTCCTTATCCACTTGGATGCAACTTGAGTTTATATATTATTAATAAGATTCATCTTATCCTTTGTAAAAAAATGGTTGCAACTTCACGTGATGCTCTTATATTAAGGGAGAGTCTATCGTACCTGTAGGGTTATCATGGGATTTTGTTGGATACTAAAATTCTTGAATTTTAGACTTTTCATTTAAATACTTGAATGTTAAGATGAAAATATAAAAACGAACACTTGTAACTACTTTGTAGTTATTTGTAAGAGACATGGTGGATACCATGGATTAAAACATTTCGAAATCCTTTTTGTTTTTATTAATACATTCTCTTTTGTGGGATGATAGAAGATGAGGGAAGCTTTTGGTCATTTTGTTGTGAAAGTGATTTATCAACCTTACATTGATGATTTAGTACATGCCCATGCTTTTCTTTTCAATTTGATAGTTCAAAATATGGATTTGCACAATATTAAAAAAATATCAGCCTTCACACTATTTGACCTAGACCTTAGTGTTGCCACTTAAGCATTACCAAATAAACATGATGCTGTTATACGGTTATTAACATTTCCTAATCCTATTTTTAATGCTTCCCTTGTATAGGATGGTCATAGACATTTCATTGTGAAAGTGTGATTTATCAACCTCAAATGGATGACTTAGTTCATGTCTATGATTTTGCTTTCAATTTGATAGTTCAAAATTTAAATTGATATGATATTGAGAAATATCAGCCTTCGCACAATTTTTCATAAACTGATGTCGCCACTCATGCATCGTGCATCCGGCTTAAAAAGAAAAAAATCAGTTCATATTGGTCCTATCGCAAAACTGCTATAGAAGTAAACGTTTTTTTTTCTTATTGAACCAATGCTAGTTGTTGGTTTTGGTTATCAAGGAAAGGTTAAAGGTGTTCTACGCATTTGTTGGCTTGAAGAGAATTTTGTTCGTGACATGAAATTTAAACTTTGCAGAATTACAACAAATAGATTGCTTGTTTTTGACTCATGGTTACACGGATTAATAGATTGAACGAAACTGTGCTAGAAGCAAATAAGAATTTTCGGTTGCTTGTATTTCCTTTTACATTGACCACATGCTCTTTTTTAACCATGCGCTTTTTTTCCCACAGCATAGTATTCAGTGCCCACAGCCATCATTTTCTTGATAAAATACACAGAGATGGAACACGAGAAGTGACCGTTCCAGCCATGACATGGGCTGCAAGGGATGATCCCGGTTTTGTTGTTGCCACCTTCAACGAGAACAAATCAGTCATTGTTACCCGCTGCTTCCTAGCCAGGGAATCACACGTTGTGGCGGTGTATTTATCCCTTTTCCCTGTAACACTAGCAACGATACTTCTTGTGAACAGATCATGAGGGACGGGAGTGTGCACACTAATCCCAATTGGATAGAGGTTTTGTTCTCACTTCAATTTCTTTTCACCTTGAGATTTTACCGACCGTCTGCTTGGTTGGAGTTGTCCTTATGCAGATTGAATGGTCGGTAGAGCCAAATATGTGAGCTAAATCAACCGACGCTGAATACGAAGCACATTCAGTTCAACTGTCACAGATATGGCTACAAGCAGACTCAATGGTCTGGATGTTTCTTTTGTGATCAGTCGACATGCCAATGAAAGAGGTAATATGCTGATCGGTGTCAAAAGAAGTGAGATATTCGAAGCAGAAACATGGCTCAAGGTTGCAGGAGCATTTCTAACGCACTTGAGTATGTATGTGTTGATAAATGTTGAGGGCACAAAGGTGCCAATTGTGGCAATGGTATTTTTTTTTTAAAAAAGCTATACCATTTGAAGTGTACCGTGATTAACCCATGCTGAGAAATCGCTGTAATAGTTAGGGTGGTGATAAGGTGAGGTGAGGTAAGTTTTTCTATTTTTTAAAAGTTATATAATTTACGATGAAAAAGTGAAGATAATATTTTTAAAACAAGTTGTGATAAATAGTAAATAAGATATGTAAAAAAAAAGATAGTATTTATTATAATAATATGATGATAGTATTTTTTTGAGAGTTATGATGTAATAAATAAAATATGTAAAATAATAATAAATAATATTTATTATGATAATGTGATGATAGTATTTTTTCAAGAATTGTGGTGGTATTTTTTTAAAGTTGTCACATCTAATAAATAGTAAATAATGTAAAAATTATTTGATAAATAATGTTGTAAAATATTGTGATATATAGTGAAAAAAAAAATTACATAAGATAAAATGCTTAGCTAAATAAGAGTAAAAAATCGGAGAAGAAAGATCTTACATTGGTGTTGCATCCATCTCTTTCTAGTGCCATTTTATTGAAATCTTTGGTTCATTAGCATTTGATTCTGCTAATATGATATTTTTGTAATAACAAAACTTTTAAATTTTAATCATCAATTCAAAAGATAAATGATAATATTTAAAGTAAAATTTATAATTAATAAATTTTAATTATTGATTTATCTCACAAAATTTAGTTACTAGAAGATTAACATAATATTTTCTTTGTTAAACACTTAAGTGTTATTGTAGTGGTCGAGAAATCTTTTATTAAAATTAGTAGCTTCAAATTTGAAAATTTATAAATAAAATAATAATTATCAAAAAAATATAATTTTTTTTGTTGAATATATGATCTAAATGATTAGATTTCGTTTATTAATCAAGTTCTAACTAGTTTTAATTTTAATAACTATAAAAATTACAATTAAGAGTAGTTTTATAAATGATATTAAAATTTTAAGATAAATTATGAAGTAAGAGTTTGTAGATAAAAAT
Organism: Amphibolis antarctica; assembly: GCA_024699675.1. Classification (NCBI taxonomy): domain Eukaryota; kingdom Viridiplantae; phylum Streptophyta; class Magnoliopsida; order Alismatales; family Cymodoceaceae; genus Amphibolis; species Amphibolis antarctica. The sequence continues at coordinate 6,615 of JAMKPZ010005395.1, read as the reverse complement.
TTATATGATAGTATATAAAAATGTGTGTAAAATCGAAATTAAAAATAAAATTGGATTAGCTATTCATCCTCTCATTGTGCAGAATTAGAGAATCAAATCTAGAAAAAATGTTTGCTTACACCTTGCTCGTATGCGATTCCTTTGATTCCTCTGCTTTCCACCATATTTCCTCTGCCTCTTTGTCTCTCTAGCGTTTACCCTTCTCTGGACTCTGGCACACTTCTTCGTCTGCACGCCAATGCCTCCCTTCTCTCTGTGTTCAGCCTTTCATGGATACGGTCTTTGCTTTTGTGATGGTTGCTACTAAAAAAGTGTGTTTTTTGGTAGGGTGAATGAGCTTTGCTTGGGCGAAGGTGAACTTCGTACGTGACGTCCGAAAGGAGAAGGACCCAAATGCTGCCATCTCTGAGGCAAAGAGAGGGTTCTTATGGAGGTTTGATGAGTAAAGAAGCCAACTTTTTTACTGTAGGTGGAGGCGCTGCTGAGCTATTTTGGGCATTATGGGGGAAGCATTCTTTAAGTAGGTTCTGGTTGTTTTGGGGGTACGTTTTGATGGAAGTGCAAGAGGTGAAGAGCTTCTTGCGGAAGGAGCTTGAAGGGCTTTTTGTTTCGAGGGCATGCAATGCCTATTGGTAGCTGGCTTCCGAAGATATGCTTAGCAAATGAGCTTTCGCCACTCTTATTCTTCCATGGTGAGGAGCATCAAGTGGACATAAAGCCGTATTATATAGCATTGCGGCATTTCTTTCAATTTGTGACGATACTATAACCTTTCAGTTGTTGGAATCGTGGGCAAACACTGGGGGTAGAGAAAGTTCATTCCTTTGAATGAGCAGAGTTTTCTTCTCGATTTTGACAAGGGTTCCAAGTTATAAATCTACCTGTAATTCGAAGTGGGCATCGAAGTTGGATTGTTGCTTGGGCCGTGGAGAATTGACAATACTTAACAATGGGTTCTTCAAACTCGAAACCCCAGAAGGACGAAGCTCTCGAAATTTCCAAATAAAGGATGCGACTCACCAGGCAAGCAATTGAATCAAGGTGTGCTGTATCGGCTGTGCATCTTGCCTATGTTCAGTCCTTGCGTAATGTAGGTAGTGCTTCACGTGGATTTGCGGAGGCCGAGAGTTTGATGGATTCATCTTCGCTCTCTTTTTCCGAACCAGATGAATCCATCTCATTCATCCTTTGTTGCTTCTCCTTCTCCTTCTCACATTGCTGATACAACCGATTCTCCAATGGAGCGCAATGGCAGTCCCCTCTCACCACACCTCTCCAATATCAGTTATATGAGAGCAAATGGCGGTAGTGCAACTATTAATGTTAAGATGGATTCATCATTAAGTTATTGTGTTGATGATGGATCAATGACCATGCCTCAGTCACCACCTCCACCTCTGGAAATGGGTGGCGCATCATGGGACTTCTTCACACCTGCAGATACCAATGAGGACAAAGGGTGTCAGCATCGATGCCATCAGAATTCAAGTATTCCAGTGTACACGGAGAAGATGTAGTCCCTGTTGATGAATCTGATGTGAATTGGGAAAAAGGATCATAATTCAAAAACAGAAGGGAAGTCTGGTGATCCTGAAAATCTTATCGGTAGATCAGTGACAACGAACTGTCTATCATTGAACAATCTATATCAGAGAAATTTGCGGATGCACCATCATCACAAGTTGGTAATGGAAGAGGTTGCGAGCATTCTGGTACTAATGAATCAGCAGCATTGTCTGATGATGTTGTGCCATCTCAGCAGTGTATCTCCAAAGTTGAGGAGTCTGAACTTGAAAAGGAATTATACCCAGAAAGAGAAGATCCTTCTGAATTTATCACACACCAGGCAAAGGATTTCCTGTCTAGCATTAAAGACATCGAACACCGATTTTTCAGGGCTGCTGAATCAGGAAGTGAGGTTGCGAGGATGCTTGAGTCAAACAAAATTAGGCTTGGAAGCTACTTGGAGAAGATAGGCATGCATTGCACATGAGTTTATACTTGATTCCAAATACTCTATTTGATAATTTTGTGCTTATTTTATAAAATTCTGTGTTCCTTCTCATTCTATCACCTTAACAGGAAGATCACCTCCTTCATATCTCTCATCTGCCCGTATGTTGTGTTGTGGAAGGGAAGTTGTTTTGGACCATGTTACATTTTAAAAAAAAACTATTACTACTTGTTTCTAGGCAGTGATTTCAAATGTCTCAAATCAAATAAATACTGGCATATGCAATTTCTTACTTGTATGTAGAACCTACCCAACAAGTGACTAAAGTTATTACATGGAACCCTTCCTTCTCATCCATGTCATCTTCATCAAAGGCTTCTTTAACATCAGCTGCCAAAGATGACTGTGACGGTGGCAGTGATTTCATTGAAGAATTCTGCATGATTTCTGGAATCCATTCGTCCACACTTGACAGACTATATGCACGGGAAAAGAAGTTCTATGATGAAGTGAAGGTATTTTGATTATACTCAGAGTTTTCTAAGATATTACTTCATAGTGGAAATGTTTCATTTCAAAAAGTAGATGGATGGCGTTTCTGTGGCTTCTTTATTATTTGAATTTCTTGCTATTTTGCCTGTTCCATGTTCCTTGAAACATATAAATCTGATAAAAAGGATCTTGCCAAATGATCTCTTGACATGATGGCTAGGTGCAAGGTATTCAATATCGATGTTGTGAGAAATATTTCTCTCACGGATGTCATGTCAGACAATGGTGTAATGAAAAGCTAACATGTGTTAGACTTGATGAAAATATAGGTGGAAGTTTATGGAAAACACAAAAGTCCACCGAAATGGCCAAAACTACAAATTTTGATATAAAATTTTAGGTCAAGTTAAAATAATCAACATTACACATCTAGAAGTAATTGAATTTAATTTTTAGACATTTACGTCATTAAAAACTTGACATACTTTGAAACTAATGTGGTAGAGTATAAGAAATCATTTAAAATATAATAATAATGTTCTAAAATAAGTAAAAAAATTTGGAAAATCCTTAGGCATTGTATTCTAAAATAAGTAATGGAAAATCCTTAGACGTTGTATTCTTGCCATGAAAATGTCGAATCTAAGCATTACACTATAAATGTACAAATACAAATGGAAAAAACTATTAAAAGAATAAAAAAGATAGAAACTTAGCTTGGATTACAAGACAGAAAGATTTTAGAAAGACAGCATATATCCCAGAAAGGAAGCACAAATTCCAGTGAATAGTGGAGAGTTGAGAAGAAGAAAATAGAAAGTGGAGAGGAGGAAAGATAAGTGAATGTCAATCGACATGTGCAGTCTGAGTATAAAATTCATGAACTTCCATTGACAAATGCCAACAATGACATGATCCCAAAATCCTGCACAAACGACACCCATCCATTTATCATGCCAGCTTTTAAAGATTCTGATACGCCACTAATACTTGTTGATCTTGAAAACCATGGCTAGGTGTGATAGGACCTATAGAATGCACTGGCAACGTTTAGTGGGTAAATATGTAAAAGGAAATAAGGGAAGGGAATCCAAATTCTCTTGATCACCCAAAATCGATGCTCTAAGTGTATATTTCTTTTGGTTAATTTTAGGGAGCTTTTAAATCTTCTCTATATTTTTTACTTATTTGTGTTTGTATGACTCATTATTTTTCAAGATAGTCTCCTAGGAGTACCTAGGAAAATTCAAGTTGGCATGCAATGTAATAAATATGTAAAAGATTGAAAGGTGGATTAGCAATGATTAAAATAAAAATCATGCATAGGTGACATCAATTTTGTTATGGTATCAAGTAGAAATGGTTTAGATTGAAAGTGCGGATCGTGTGTTAGAAGGGGGGTGAATAACATTTTAAAAAAATAATTGAAAATTCGTTTATAATTAATTCGAGCAATATGTACAATAAAAACAGTGAAAGAAAATGAACACAAGGATTTTTTAGGTGATTCACCAATAAGCTACTTCCACTTCCAAGCTATCTAAGTTTGAGTTTAAATCTAATCCACTATTTAAAACTAATTACAAAAAGTGTTTAAGGTTAAACATCAAATCGACCAATACAAGAATTTAAGGTCGCACTCCTCAACCAACACCCAAGGATTTAAAGTCGAATCCTTCAACCAACCAAGTGTTTCAAGTCAAACACTTAAACCAACCTAAGGATTTGAGGTCAAATCTTTCAACCAACCAAGTGTTTTAAGTTGAACACTTAAACCAACCCAAGAATTTGAAGTCAAATCCTTTAACCAACCAAATGTTTCAGGTCGAACACTTAAACCAACCAAATGTTTAAGATTGAACACTTCAACCAACCAAGTGTTTAAGTTCGAACACTTTAACCAATTAAGTGTTTAAGGTCGAACACTTCAACCAACCATTCCTTTTGAGTTTTGAGGTGGAAGCTCAGCAAACCAATGAAAATCAAAACAGAACACCAATCACAAATCCGTGCTTGTGTAAGTGTTTTCAGTGAGAATGGGGAAGAAGCTTGAGTACAAGAAAAACCACTTAGAAATAATTAGATGGATCAATTAGTGCCCAAAAATTGTTAAATGAAAGCTCTAGAGTGCAACCGTTTGTGTATCAAAAGATTAGGTTGTTTTGAGCTTTAATCACAGTATTATTTATAAGTTAATTAGGCTCAAACGATTAATTAACGATTAGTTTGACCTAGTCAAACCTTTTCAACGGTTATATTTTTCATTTTGGAAATCAATTTAGAATAACGAATTTGTATTCCAATTTTTTCTAAAGTCAATTCGGAATAATGATTTGCTAAAATTGGTTAACCGAAATTGACAAATTTGGATAACCATTCGAATATCCGAATCATATTCTGATTTTTTCTGTCTAAGGTGTATTAAGTGTAGTTTTCTAAGTTTAACTATGATTACTTGGTGGATGGATTTTCTTGTGACTTGGACGAAAAATCTGGTAGTTCTTGACAGAGTGTCTGGTGCCTTTGCATAGATGTTTCTTAGAAATACTTTGATGAACTAGTTGACTTGATTGGACGAATTTTCTTGTTATCTTTGGCGGAACTTCCATTGGTCAACTTCTTTCATTTGTAGTTACTTCTATGTCAACGGATTTTCCTATGGTCTCTGGCAAAACTTCTATTGGTCTTTAGGTTTCATTTGCAGTTGCTTTTGCGTCAACGAATTTTCCTGTGATATGGGATGGAATTTCCTTTGGTCCTTGCTCTTCCATTTTTTGTCGCTTTTGTATCAATAGATTTTCCTGTGATATGGGACGGAAATTCCGGTGGTACTTCCCCTACATCAACAGATTTTCTTGTGGTCTAGACGGAACTTTCATTGGGACTTAAACTTTCTGACGTGCATCCTTCATGACCTTTACAAAGCTTCATACAACTCATTTATACAAATATTAAATGTTTGGACATCATCAAAACACACTCAAGGAGGAAATTACTTTAACGCATTCGGTTGTATTTTAACGCATTCAGTTGTATGTTTCAACATACAATACAAATTACTTTATTGCATGTTTCAGATCTTTTGTTTGATTTGATTCTCATGGTCAGTTATTTCGAGGATCTAAGGGTTTATGAAATACCAATTATGTTGGAACTCTTCATTGCATAAACGCTTCCTTAATTTCTTATTTGATTTTGCAACAGTTACATTCCTATGGAGTCCCGATGTTGCAACAGTTACATTCCTATGGAGTCCCAATGTTGCATATGTCATGTAACATGATTTAGATTAAATCAGTTTCACAAATTTTGGTTGAATAGTTCAACATTTAGACAATTGCGTCTGCATTTTGTTTGTTACCATCTTGTACAGTCTTTCTAATGATATATATAATCCAGCCGTGGCACATTATTTACAATTTACTAATTGTTCATCATTTGTTTTGACATTTTGAAGGCAAGTGAGTCAGTCAGAAAGGAATATCCGAATATGACAAGAAACGTTGCCAGACATCAATTTGCCAGGGATCTCAATCCCATAATAATTGACAAAACTCGATCTATCATAAAGGATCTGTGTTCACAAGTTCGTGTTCAATTTCCAAACGAATAGAAAGATTGAGGGAGGAGGAATTGCTGCCACAACTTTTTGAACTTGCACAGGGGTAAGAATTTTTATTCTCTATGGCTTATATATCAAACATTATTAGCTTGTTGAAACTTGACGAAGAGAAAAAAATGGTCAAAACCACCTAAAAAAAACCAAAACACTCCCTGGTTTTCGTTTAGACAAAAATCAAAATTGACAATTGAGAGCAACAAGTGATAAGATTTACTTCACTAAAATCAATTGGTTAGTGGAAAAAAACTAATAAATGTTATAAGAATCTTAATTTACTACATTCTTTTCAATGAGAGATTACACAATCTAGCATGCTTTCAAGTCTCACATGGAGTTATCTTACAGGTGTTTTACATGTGACATGTGTAAACTAATTTTGATATCATAATGAGATTTGTCTTATTAAAATTAATTGGTTAGTAAAACAAGACTCATAAGTATTATAAGAGTTTTAGTTTACTATATTATTTTCAATGTGAGATTATACATAAGCAGTTGCGTGAATCTTTTTGGCATTGCCAATCCTAACATTTAAAAGGAGAGAAAC
>JAMKPZ010005394.1:0-25111 GCA_024699675.1 Amphibolis antarctica | reverse complement strand
GGTTAAAAATCTTTAATAAAATTCATCCTAATATTTAAGTTAAAAAATATCCACAAACATCTTTCAAATTTAATCACCGTATTGCTAATTAATGAAAAATTAATTATACACACGTGAATGAATTGTTTAAGTTAAAGGATAGAGTGTTTTTAAATTTCAGCTACAACATGAGAGAGAGTGTTTTTAAATTTCAACTGCAGCATGAGAGAGACAGTTTTTAAATTTCACCTGTCGATGAGAGAGACTGCTTTTAAATTTTAGCTGCTGTAGGAGAGAGAGTCTTTTTAAATTTCACGTACATGAGAGAGAGTGTTTTTAAGTTTTTCAATTTCAACCGTCGATCTCACGATCGACGGACGCCTACAGAAGTGACTTCTGTAGACGCCTACAGAACTCGTGTCCTTTTATAAATTTTGGAAGTAACCATATATACTTTAGTTTTATTATTTCCCGAATAACATTGCTACACATAAATAGTCATAAGATACTATCATGAAGTGTAATAATGCTAATATTTTATTTCAAAAATACTTATGATTATATAATTTAAAAATTTTATATATCTCAAATTCTCAGAAATATTCCATTAAAAGACTAAAATTTTTAAAAATTAAATAATATATATCTAATTAAAAACCCAATAGAGGATCAACCTAAGTACAAGTTAAGCCTCTTAGGCATGACCTTCATGCTTGGATGTGTATCTGGTGCTTAGATGCTTGTCTTGTTAAATTCGATACATTCATATGAATTGTTCAATGGCTGTTGCATTGTGATCAGTCTGAAATCCATTCATGTGTGTGCTGTTTCATCTTAGGCTGCATTTGGGATTAATTTTAGGCCTTTCGAATTTTATGCAGTCAAGACTTTGGGAAAAATTATTCCCGAACACCTTCAGCATGATACAATTTGAGAAGAGTCTTAGCAATTTTGGATAATTCTTTTTAGTTAAAACAACAACAAATTGAGTCATAATCTCACTATGTAGGTTTGGTCACATGATTCCTTTTCATAATGCTTTGCAGTTATTTTTAAAAAAACACTGTTGGACTATAGAAGTCTTCCATTGGTAGAGATGTGGTTGAGTTTGAGTCTTATAGTATTGTATTTCATTCTTTTACCATCAGTTAGCTTTGAGATGAATTTTAACATTGTACTAGAGCTTGGTTTGTGCACATCTCCCATAAGACACTTAATGGATAAAAGAGGGTGCCACAAGTGTTGAACTATGAAAATCCCACATCGATAGAGATGTAATTGAGTTTGAACCTTATAATATTGTACTTTTTTCTTTCATTATTAATTGATTTTGAGATAAACTTTAGTAATCACAGAGTTAAAAAGTTTGATTTTTTTTGATTTTATGTAGTTCTCCTTTTTGACACAAGATTTGATGGTAAAATTGAGATAAAATGGAGAAAGATTTCAAGTAGATTTTGTACAGTGATTTAGCATTTTACAATTTTTCATTACCTTGAAATCAATGTAGAATCACAATTTTACAAAATTTTTCCTTCCTAAAATTATATCCAAACCATACCTTAGAATTATTTACAGTGCATTCCAGTTTTTCTTGTTCTTTGCAGATATCTATGGAAGATTTGGCTATTTGCAAGGGCAAAGACAGTTTACTTATTCCTATTCCAGGACAGGTTGTTATCTAGTTAGTTGTACTGGTCTTGGCCATTAATTTTATGATGGTTGCTTGCTTCAAAATTTTTGTTAGAAATTACACTTAAGATTTTGTGTTTGTTTGAATGTTATCTTAGTTTATGAAGGATTGAAAAACTACCTATGTAGTTATTCATTGACTAAATGACAAATGAAGAGCAATGAAGCTAATCATAAGAATATGTATTTTGTAATACTTTAGCCCATGGTTTCAAATATTGGTATTGTATCGAGAATCGGTTTTCTGAAAAATGAAAACATATTGAGAATTGAAGATTGTAATGGTGGAAATACAATGCTCTCATGGAAATGACCATTAAACGCTAAATTTCATCTTGGAATTTAGGAATAAAATATAACAAGTTATGAGAAGCACATAAAAACACCTACATGAATTTTTTAGGTAATTATCATGTATAAAATATCAATTAGATAGAGATATAGTAGTTGCATGCATGAGAAATTTTTTAAAACATTTACAAATAATTGAAAAAAAATCATAATAACACATGAATTTAAAAACAATGAAATTATACATATATTACTTCCATATTTTTCCTTTTCTATAATTTTATTAATTAAATTTTTTATCAATTATAAGATTTTAAAGTAAATTATAAATTTTTATTCTTATAATGTAATTCATATATTTTAAAAATTCTTCATGAATTGATTTAAAAAATAGAAAATAAAATTTATGAGAATTGAGAATGTAGATGAACAGTGTTATTCATTAACAAACACAGATTTTAAAAACTTTTAACAAATCTAAATTTTATTTTTTAATAATTCTACCATTTCTAAAACATAATTTTTATTTTTTTCTCGTTAAATTTTTATGTAATAATTTTAATAATTCTAAACATAATTTCTCTTTAAATCAATATTCATTAGTAATATTTTTTTCTTTCTTAAATGAGTTTTCTTTTTCTTTTTCTTTTTTCCCCTTTCTTCATGTGTTGTGTAAATCTTGCACCCTTCTCTTCTTCCTTGAGTTGTCGAACTTGAGCTTCCACCTGAAAATCCTAATGGATTAAGCTCCTTTAGAAGACAATGCAAGCTTTCGGTAGAGTCTTCTACAAGAAGTAGTGACCTCGACACTCATGATGACAATCAATGTGTTGGACCTTTAGAAGAAAGTAGCAGTCTAGCAGGTGAACATAATTAAAAGATTGATCAATCCTTTCATCAAATTGGCTGATCTAGCCTCCTTGAACTCAAAAAATAAATTGGATCAAATGATCCATTGATCCATCAATGATTCACAACAGAAGATTGTTTGATGCATTGTATGTTCGAAAATACAATAAATATTGGTATTGTTAAAACAGAAAACCGAGATGGATCACCAAAATTTAGGTGATATGTCTCAATTTTTAAATCCATGCTTCAGCCATTGCTTATTTCAGTCCCTATGCCCCCCACCACAACATGGGCTTTCATTATTCACTAATTAAACTCCTTTGTGCATGCAAAGTTAACCTTTTTATATGGGATCTGTAATTGCATACAATTGGAGAGTTTTAAGCTTTTGTGAGAGAAATAGAGAGTTGAGCACAAGCCTTTGTGGAGAAATTATATGAGTATAATAATTATAGAATGATTCTTCTTTGTGCCTAAATGGTTAATCAACAATGACTATAAGTAGATACAAATGAATCTGAGTCAAATAGGATAGAATCTGACTTAACAAAATGCTCTGCATGAACAATCAGGCATTTGGTCGGACATCTGTCAAAAACTTTATTCACTAACTAAACAACAACAGATGTCTGACACCATCCAAAACATTCTCTGTCCACATGGCCACTTGTATTGAATGTCTGGTTTTCAAACTATAGGATTTAGGTTTCCTTCTGATTTTGCAGTGATATTGATTTGATTTTGGGTGCTATAAAATTCAAACTATTTCCTAGAATTTTACACATTCTAGAAACAATTGTAACAGCTAGACATTCATAATAGGGCACTCACAAGACTTAAACCTTGTCATATAGTTGATTGTTATGGAATCCGAAATTTTTCCTAAAGCATATAATCAATTGTTCTAACGCACTTAAAAATTCTCAAACATTCCAAATCAATTTGAAATGTTTCTAACATCACAATATGTTATAAATGATTTCACAACACTCTAAATTGAATTTCATATTTCATTAAGAAAAAAACTGCACAATATGATACAATAGCCTCCCCTTTATTTTTTGACCATGACAACCTAAAAACGAAGTCTGCACTAAATTCATATATTCATAAAAGTCACAATCACAATGCTCCTACTAACTCAAATAATGAGATAGAATAAAAACTTTCTCACCCTAAATAAGACTATGAGAGTCATGAACGTACAATCAATTTGTTTGATATCAAAGACATTTAACTTTAGATTCTATCTCCTCCTCTGTCATGTCATGAAACTGATATAAAAAGGTCTAGAAATTAGTCACGTGAAATACAAAAAACCAATCATTACATAAGATACTAGTCATATATCAACAACAAAGACATGATCTAAAATAAAATCACAAACTATCATGTACATACGCCCATAGTTTTTAAAATTGGCCTGTGTCATTGGCACATTGATGATGCATGTCAGAATTTCTAATAGTTGACATGAGAAGTGGATGTTGGTTTTACCAGATGTTGGGACCATGTCAGTATCATGCTGGTGTTGACATGTGTTGGTGGTGGAAGTCGGTGAATTTTATACTTAGTTTGGTCAATGTCGACTTAGATGTTGTTTGCTAAGAAAGTTTTGTTTTCTCCCTCCTTTTTTTGTGTGTACATCTACCTCATTTTTCCTCCCCTCCTCTTCTAATTTTCTTCTATGGAATTCAATTTACATGGAAATCTAAAAGAGCATTGTAGATGTACAATACTCAAATCTTGTCACATCGTAATGTTATGGAATTCAAATTATCTTTTAATGTACATCATTGATTTTTCAAGACATGCTTAAAATTTCTCAATAATTCCAATTCAATTCGAGTTGCTTTTAGTCTCACAATATCTTACATATGATTTCACAACACTAAATTAAGTTTTATATTTTATCAATCAAAACCTACAACATTTAACGTCCAACACATTACTTTTTTATTCTATCCTATTTTTATGGATTTATCTTACTTGTAAAGGTCAAGCATTGTGCATTAGTTGATCGTTGTCCTCATCGTTCAGAGATCCAAACTGTTGTCCTTGCAGGCGGCAATGGTATGTACTTCTTTCAGATTGTCTATCCTAGGTGGCATTTAGGGAATTACCTGTTAAAAAAATTATATATTGTCAATTATTTATTGAATGGTTCACAATGTTTTTTATCTTTTTTCTTCATTTATATGCACTTCTACCATAAAAAAACAAGCTTATGGGTATTGTTCTCATTGACATAATGCTACATATATAGATTTTTTTATTTATGGCCACATGCTGTTTCTTGGCCACTTGATATTCATATCAATCATTTCCTTGGATTGACACTTTATTTGCTTTATACAACTCTATTTTTTATTTTTCACAAAAGATGTTTCCTTGCTTGCCACATTTATGTTTTTCTTGCTTACCTCTTAAGTGAGCTTTGGCCATGATAAGGTTGTTCTACCCTGATCTCGAAGTTATGAGTTTGAATTGTAGTAAACAACCTCTTTATTTATGGAGGTAAGATTGCATATGATTGGATCCTCCCTGTACCTTAAATTGATGGGAGTCTTGTGCACTAGGCTTGGTCCTTCTCTTACCTCCTAACTAGTTATGGATCTAAAAAGCTATTCTGATGTTTTTTGATGTGAAATTATGAGCAATTATGGTTATTCTTATCTCCTAATATATCAAAGGCCAGTGATTTTGGAAGCTCCTTTCTTTACACAAACCATTCTCTCTTAAGAACATCTTAACAGGTATAGATATCTATTGAAATTTGGAAGTTCACCTCAAAATCTATTGAAAATGTGTTATAAGATCCATCTATATATTAATCTATAGTTTGTTTTAAATTTCACCAATGTAGTAGTATTTTATCACTCTCTCACACTTGTGATCTTCTTTTAAGTTCTATAATTGTCTCTTTTTATGGGATGGATATGTATGGATCCATTTAGATCCTTTTTTGCTTTAATATCATGTTAAAATGTGTACATCTAACTCAAAATTAATTAGCAATGAGTGGAGAGGTCCATCAATATATTAATCCATAATTTGTTTTAAATTTCAACAATGTAGGACTATTCTATCATTTATCATTTGATTCAAAATAAGATTTTGATCTCTTTGTGACAACTTTTTTCTGTTCAGTTCCTTACCCATTTATTAAGTTCTCTAATGATCGTGATTTACTTCAGATATATAGTTGGATAACCTCATTGGTTGATTTAAAAGTAAATATGTTTTTCTTCCTGTTTTGGTTAGTTGATGCTTGCTTAATTTCCTATTTATTTAGTAAGCCTTTGATGATTATGATTTATTTAAGATATATAATTAGATGAACAAAGTAAATATGTTTTATTCCTGTTGTGGTCAGGTGATGCATACTTAATTTTGGGTACAGTGGATTCATTTGGTCGCCTCATTGTATCTCAGCTTGAAACAACTGGCACAGGTACTTGCTTGTTTTGATGTTAAAAGTTTACTCAAACAATAAAGTGAAATAAGACCAAAGGAGAAGGCACCATTCTCTCCCCAAATATGGAAGAACTATATTTGATGAAAAGAAAGTAGGAAATGTAACATGAAAATTCCTATCTCATTCTATTTCATACAATGCTCACTCAAGTAGGAAGAAATCCCACCTCAAAATACCCACCATCATTTTAGGTTGATTATGAGCGGTTCCTATGGTTAGTGTTGTACATTTTGCCTTTGAGGTGACATCTGTCTATCATGGTTCTCTTGTCCCGGTTGTCCTTTCTTTCTCTCTCTACCTCTTTTCTTTCCCAAAGCATTTTACATACTCACTCTCCATTGCTTTTCTATTACATCCCATATTTCTGCTTGTGCACTCCTTCCTTTCTTCTTCGTCTTTTATTGTCTTCAACCCTAGTGAATCTTGACAATAATCATGAGGGGGTAGGAAGTGTAGATTGAGGGAGGTAGAGCAAAGGGAGTGGTTAGGACTCTAGGTGTGGTGGTCATTTGTAGTGGATGGTGGTACATAAGTCTAGGAAGGAGAGGCTTTTGGAGATGTTGATAGCAAGCTTAGAGGGTGAAGAAGAGGTTGAGTTTTGATGGATGGTGGAAAAAATGGTGATAGCTACAGCAGTAGCTGGTGACAATGGTTGATGTCAAAGGAGAGGTGTTTTCTACCCAAAATAAGACTGCCAAGAGTAGCTAGCAACTCATGGGAGGGTTGCTGGGGTTGGTGAGACCATCAAATGTTGATTGTTGGTAGCTAGTGTTTGCTAAGGTTTTATTGGAATACTAGGTTTTGAGTGAGGAAAAATGGGAAGAAGTAGAAGAGGACAAAAATAGAAAACAACAATAATGACTAGGTTTTCTCTCATTTTTCACTCAATGACATAATACTATGTAAAGACAGTAAATGTTGAAAGGGTAGATTGGTAGATTGATGGAAGAAGAGTTAATTGATTTCATTGACTAGTAAAAGATTTTTTGTACATAAAGGTTATAATGAAGAGTCTATGAATAAATGAATTCTTAGATGCATCCTAAGTGTGTTATGTATTATAAGTGAGTTTAGTCTTACATTGTCAATGATATATTTTATCTCTTCTATGTTTGGCCTCTATTTTAACTTAATATAATCCTAGGATCCATATAAGGATTCATTTATTCACACTTTAGCAGAGATTATTTTTCTTTGACATACAAATATTGAAAATGTTAAATAAGAACACCTTTTTCTGGGACAATAAAGTTTTATTGGAAGTTAATATGGACTTGAATTAGGATTTGGATGCCACTAGGATGCTAGTTAAATCGATGATATGAATGTATATCAAAGATTTCATCCTACTTGAAAAATGTATGTTGTGGAAAATTTTTGGAGATTAACATCTTTAGAGGGATGTTAGTTTAACACGTGAAATAATTTATATTTATACTGGTAGGTCCCACAGTTAATTGATCTGATGAGGCATGAATTGTTATGATATTTTTCTGGTGATGGATATGTACATTTCCATGATAATAACAGCAGAAGTATGTCCTCGATTGGGGATTGAAATTTGCCTCCAAGAGTTATTGTTATGCTACTCTGGCTAAGGAAATTGCTGTTTGGAGTACTCAAATAAGTTGGGGAATGTAACAAATCCATTCAATTTTGTAAAATAAGAAGACTCCTGTGTGTATTTGATGTGGAGGAACCAAGAACCAGAATAGAATTCTAAGCCTTGGTTGATGACACTTTTAAATTTCAGCTTGTCATGAAATGAGATTGCAGTGGCAATCTCAAATACCATAATAACTCAATAACAGAGAAGAATAATACAAAACAGAAAACATTGTTTTCTGTATAAGATATCACAAATCTCCTTTATACTAGAAAATGACATTATGCAAATAGAGAATGGTGTCCTCATATAATGACTCTGTTTTATTAAAATTGCAATTTTTCCATGAATGTGGGAGCCATGCCTTGGACATTAGAAGTAAGCTGTTATTGCTTCAAAGGATTACTTCATGCTGTTCGATCCAATACAAATTTCATCATATCAAACACTTGCTGTTGTAACTGGTACCGAACAAGATTAAAATAATCATACATATTATGATTGTTTCTCCCCCTCTTTCTACATTCTTGTGACTTGATTTTTGGATATAGACAGGCTTTCGTATTCAGTGTTACCTCAAGATTGTGGGGTGGGAGAAGGTAGCTGGGCTGGTGTCTGCTTCAGCCCAACCCATTGGTCCTTGGTAAGAACTGCCGTTTCTATTCTAACTAGCCAGAAACCAGTGGTACATTCTATCTGAATGGGGAGGTGTGTGAAATATGATCTTGCATTGTTGAGTTTTATAATATATGTGCATGTGAAAGATAATGCATGACGTGACAATTTTACAATGCTTTTTGGAAACTATTTTACTTAGTAGAATTATAATCTTTGATGTTGCCTTTGAGTTGGATTTGATATTTTGAAAAACCAGTTTCATGAATTTTTTTGAGTGTGGTATTGATAGAAAGGCAATGAAGAAATCTTTTATTAATAAAATCACAATGTTCATTTCTAGAACAAAGAAATAGGTTGAAGTTCAAATACAATGTCTTTATATATAGAGGCTACAAAGAAAAGATCAATATAATTCTAGTAACGTGAGATTAAATCCACTACACACACAACCCTGATAAATTAATATACCATCTGTCTGATTTTGGAACCTACATATTAGTTTATCCGTTGTCCACTACTCCAATGGGTGATGAGGAGGGCAGCGTGGGAAGATGCGGGTGAAGGAGTAAGAACTTTTGGAGAACTTGTTGATTGCAAATCATGTCCATTGATTTCCTGTAGACTATGTGAGTGCCAACTAGGCTTGATTTGTCAAGGGGGGAGTACTGAATTGGTGTTGATGACCTAGGGAGAAATAGGATTTAGGGATTAAAGTTTAGTGGCCTAGAGCCACATTCTAGAGGTTGAATGTGTGACAACAGGAGTCAATGGCCTAGAAGCTTGGTGCTAGCAATGGATACTAGGATACCAGTGGTTGGGAGGAGGGTAATAACTAGGTTTTCCCTCTTCTCTACTTTCACACTATTGAACTCTCAAAGTTTTAATTCTGATACTATGTTGCAACAAAAAGTATTGGTGAAAGTTAAGAGTTATTAGCAAAGACAATGCCTCTATATATTGAGAGACTACAAGGCAAATATCAATAGAACTCTAACAATGTGGTACTAAATTCATTACACGCACAACCCTAAGACATTAATATATTCTAACATGGATATATAGGTGTTGTGTTGTCAACTGACATGGTGCAGAAATTTCATTGAAGCATGTAGATGTTTAATCCACAATTAGATTAAAATGTTACAGCATACATCCTTTTCATTATGTATTGTATTAATTGGATAGAGACATGCAGGTGAACAAAAGTTGGGTTAATGCATAATAGTGAACTGCAAGCAAATGTTTGTTGCAATTGTATGATGTGGCTTTTGTTTCAAATCTACAAGATCAGTGAAAAATTATGGAATTAAAAGCAAGGATGATTATTTATTTTTTTAATCAGAACATTACTCCAGGTTTCTTGCTGTTTCTAATAACTAAAATTGCAGGTTGCTGTTGCACAAAGCTTCTGCAAAACCATTGATTTGTATGACCAAGATATCCATCTTCGAAGCTTGCATACGTAAGTTTTTCATACAAATCCTTGTATATTCTTTACATATATTTTTGGAAAAAAACCATACCACCAGAGTAAAAATTCACAGAGTAAAGGGCTTTAGGTATATCAAATTTTGTGAAGGATTTTATATCAAATCATAAACCACTAGATTATCATATACATGAGTTGCATTCTTAAGTATATACCACAACTTTCAAACGTGACCACAATTTCTGTCACGACTATAAATAGTTATATACTCTTACATGCCACTAATGTTAGTATTATTGGTCCATACAGTGCAGTATGCGTATTCTGTTCCTACCCTACATCATTTTGTTGGTCTAGATGTTCATTAGTGCCTGATGGTGTCGTTTCATCCTCTTTCAAGGCAAGTATATCTTGGACATCCTCACACTTGCATAGATGCTGGATGCCAATCACATGCCTACAATGTTGCCTACTCCTTGTTTGAGATGGTGCTACCATGCTACACTGCTAGAACCATCTCCATATCAACGGCTCATTGGTGTGCTGCAGTATGGGACATTCACTTGTCTAAATCTCTCCCATGTAGCCCATAGAGTTTGTCAATACATGTCATCCCCAGCAATGCAGTACTGAATCACCATCAAATGCATCCTATGCTATCTCTAGCACACCTTTTCATTTGGTCTGCTCCTTTGTGGCTTTCAAAGCTCTCTTCTCATGGCTTATAGTGATGTCAAATGGATTGGTTGTTTTGACTATTATCACTCCATTGGTGGCTATGCTATTTTTATTGGTGAAAACTTGGTCTCTTGAGCTAGTTACGAACAACATACTATTGCTTACTCTACCAAGTACGAGTACAAAACCATTGTTAATGTCACTACTGAAGTCCTATGGATTCAAGCTCTCCTTCACGTGCTACATCTCCAACCTTCACAATCTCCTAATGTTTGGTGTGGCAACTTGATTACCACCTTTCTCTTTGCCAGCCTGGTGTTTAATGCTTTCACTAGGCATATCAAAGTCGATTATCTCTCTGTTTAGGAGCTTGTTACCAAACGGCAGCTTCCCCTTCATCATCTCATATCTTCCGTGCAGCTTGCCAACATCTTTATTCAAGCACTACCTCAAGCTTTGTGACAAGTTGATGTTTCAGTCATGCTCACCATCTACATGAGGGGGACTATTGCTCCATACAATGCAATATATGTATTTCTACCTTTATGCGTTCGGTTGTAACAACCTTGTTTGTCTTCCTTTGCAATTATTTACCGTAAATAAAATGCACCCAAGGTTATTAAGGTGCCTAGGCAGTAGCCTTGGATACCTGGGTGCCCGTATTAATATATTTTTTATTTTAAAATATGTATATGTTTAATTATTTATATGTTTTTATGTATATTAATACTTAAAAATACATAAATAAATAGCGTAAACTAACTTATAAAAATGTGTAAACAGCAAACACAACAATATGATATTCGAAAGTGTCAACTTCTAAATTAACTTTTGATAAAAGTTTAAATGATACTAAATTAAAAGGATCTTTGTTAGAAAACATTAAAAATACCTTACATAGTATTAGATATTTCTTAGATCTCTAATTGGATCCAAAAAAGATCTGGTTAGGTCCTACATAGTGTTGGGCATACCTGGACATTTGCCCAGTAAATACTTGGGTGCCTAGGTGTCCACTTTAATAAGTATGTATGCACCCTAAGGCTTAATATGTAGAGCCATCTCATTCTTCATGTAAATGTAGAAGCCATTCCTCTCATTGTTTGTTTAGCGCTAACAAGTATTGAAGTGGTTCCATGAAATAAAAAATAACAGTAACCTGAAAAGTGAAAGATTAAAACAAACTAATTTGACAGTTTTTGTGTAGGACATAATCAATAAATCTTTAATGTTATTTAGTGCTTCTAAATCGTCTATTCTGAATCTTTGGCTTGCTCTTCCCTTTCTTTCAGGTTGTGGTATCCATCTTGTTTAACCTTCATACAAAGTCCACTTGCTGGGAGAGATGGTTCTCCTGTGATTGCTGTTGGTGAAGCAAGCCAAGTATGAAATTTTGATTTTGTATCGAGTCATGATTGGTACTAGTTGTGTAGACTAATGTAGTACATATCCTTTCTGATTTGTCATTACTGCAGCTTAGCATATGGGATTTAAGGATGAAGGAAAATGGTGGTTGTGTACAAAGAATTTGTGGTTCAATTGGGGATATCATCTATGCTGTTAGTAGTTCCCCGTCTGGATTTATTGCAACTGGTGGGTCTGATCGTACTGTAACCATATATGACCCTCGGAGGTTGGTAACCTACAGCTCAACATCATACCTTTTCTAAGGATATTTTTGTCCTGTTTTATAGCCATTCTTCTGGATAATAGTTCTTTCATGTGTAAATCTTCCTTTATTTTGATTGTCTTGCCATATAAGAACATCTATTTGATTGTCTGTCACTTTTTTTTTTCAACATATTTCTCGCAGATGGTCTGCCCTGTCAAGATGGGTTAGCTGCTCAAAATATGAGGTTTCTTATTTGGTTTGGTTATTCTTTTGTAATTACCCTCAATTTATATACCATATTCTTCATTTTATGAATCGGGTTCCATTGTGATTCGTGGTTGATGAATTATAATCTTAATATATTATCATTATTTTATTTTTACGGTGCATTAGCAGATAAGCTTGTCATTGTATCAATCCAATGGTCAATGTGCTTGTTCAATAAAAATCTTATTCAATCCATTTTGCTGCAGATAACAGGTCTGTCCTTTTCTTCTATTGATCCAGACTATATCTTCGTACATGGATTAGATTATGAGGTAATAATATAGCAATTAGGAGTACGCTTTCTTTCCAAATTCTAGTATGTCCTGAGACTGCATGCAAACGAGTCTTCTTTCTATTCTCCATTTTGTAATAAAACAAATATTTTCCATGGTAGAACACTTGTATCGATGGGTTACACGTTGCACGGATCATGGCTTCCTTGTATGATAATATATATGAATGTTATCCATCCAACAAACATTCTAATAGGCCTTTTTGGCACCACTATCATTTTCTTTTTTCTTTTTTCTTTTCAAAGTCCAAACCGAGTGGGATGTCATCATATGGAGTGGTCACCATCTCTTTTCATTCCAAATGTTACGATCAAGTTGCAGAATGTCAAATCTTATGTAGGTCATGTGCGGACAATGGAGAAAGAATGAAAAGGCATTTGCATTTAGGGGGGACACAAGGTGGCTTGGCTTTAGCAAGGTATGTTCTCGCTCCTGCTATTCCATCTCCCAGGGTTTCATTTTCGTGTTGGCTTAAAGAATCGGCTGCCACTAAACAACCTCTATCTATCTTTGCCCCAGATATTGACATTCTTTATTACTTGGATGTCTGTAGTGTCAAAATGCTGATATTCTTGGTGGATGGTGCGAGTCTGGGAGCATATTTGTGGTCGAAGTCGTGAAGCAGTGGGAGTGAAATTACATAAACGCCATTCTGATACTTCGATGGATACGCACGGAGGCTTCAGCAAATTATACGTATTCAAGAAACAGAGATAAAATATTAGATAGAGAACGGCAGCAGTTCATTGCCCGCAAAGGTTCTTTCTCTGTACGCACCTCGTTACGCTAATTGCCAATGTAGTCAGTCATCCACGTGGAAGCCTGCAATCCTTATCCATTCTTATTCCGCTGGGTGTCATGGGTGACAATTGTCAAGTTGACTGACCGAGAGATTCCAGGAAGAGAGCTGGTAGGTGAGCGACCCCAGGCATGATGGTGTTTTACAGATGTTTGCCACTACGTCATTATTGAGGCTTCACATTGACACAAGCTAATTGAAGAACGAGCCATTAACAAACGTGTTTACATTACCCTGACTTTCTCCTAGTGTGCTTGAATTCCTCTGTTGGTGTTAGTCTTTGGGTTCGTTTGTTTTGCAAGTATATTATATAGGTTCTATTAGGTAGAGAAGTTTTTTCTATCTTTATGAATTTCTATATATTATTATTACTATATAAATTTTTACTTTATCATGTATTTTGTGTTTGATTAATTTAGTCTATATCATCATGGTATATACAACAAAAACGACTTTTAATCATATGTAGGTTGTTATGATCATTCCAAGGGTAGTTTTGTACCTGTAAAGTTGTGGAAGTATAAGGGTGCACGTGTAAACTAAAGATCAAGTAAGTTAACTAAATTTTTCAATATAATATTCACCCAAGCCCTTTCTCTACCATTTTTTTTTTTTTTTTTGGTTGGTGTTTCTCGAAAGTAGATTTGTGTGGGTTGTGTTGGCACGACTTGGTATGATTTGATTGTGTCAGTCAATGGTATAGTATAAAATTTTTTTCATGTCGTGAGTCGTGCTTGGGTTGGACCCTCAGGTCATTCGTGTCGTGTCGATTTGACACGAATTTCAGCACGAAATAGGTACAGCCCAACCTAGCATGAGACTACCAGGTGAGTCGTGGACTTGCAAGAGGGGGGAGCCAGGAAGGGTAGGAGGGGAACATCGGTCATTGGGTTGTGGGAGGGGGGGGACCCGGTCGTCGGGTCGTGTGGTCGGTAGGGTGAACGATTGTGTGCGAAAGAGGGAGGGGGTTGAATGGGTCGTGTGGTCAGTGGGGGGGATGGGCCGCTAGGTCATGCGACCAGCGGGGTAAATGGTTGCGTCGAGAGGGCTCAACGAGTCATGTCGTCGGCGGGGGGATAGGCCGTTGGGTCATTGGGTTGGCTGCTGGGTTGTGTGGCTGGCAGGGTGAATGGTCGTGTGCACAAGATGAGGCAGAATGGGTCGTATGGCCAGCGAGGGGACTGGCTGTTGGGTCATTGAGCCGGTAGTTGGGATGAACGATGGCTTGTGCCGGTGCATGGGAGAGGGTTGAACGAGTTGTGTCGTCGGTGAGGGGGATGGGCCATCGGTTCACTGGGTCGACCGTCGGGTTGTGCGGCCGGTGGGGTGAACGGTTGTGTGCGTGGGAGGAGGTAGAACGGGTCGTGTGGCCGGTGGGGGGACTGACCGCCGGGTCATTGGGCTGGCAGCTGGGGTGAACGGTCGTATTCGTTGGTGCGCGGCAGGGGGCTGAACGGGTTGTGTGGCCGATGGGGCGATGGGCTACCAGGTCATTGGACCGGCAGCCGGGGTGAATGATCGCGTGTGCGGGTAGGTGAGATGGGCTGATGGGGAACCGTGCCTGGGTCAGCTGTCGAGTCATAGCTTGCAAGGTGCAACGCAACAACGGTCGGCACGCTTCTGCCCAACAGGTGGCCCACTTCTACGCAACGGGCGGCCCAATTCCACGCAACGAGCGGTCGGCTACCAAGTGAAACGGTCGGCTGTCGCCTCAACGGCTCAACCAACTTTTCTTTATAAATTGAGGGAGTTGAATTTTGTTTTTCACCCAACTCACTCTTCATCTCCTTCACTCTAAATTCTCCAAACTCTAATCTCAATTCTCAATTTTTCAAATTTTCTCATTCAAGTCACAAACAATGGTGCACTACCAAGGCCAAAGTTCTGGAGGCTACGAATATCCTCAACAAAACTTTCATGAAGTTGAAGTAACACTGTCAATGGAGACTATTAGAGTTTCAACTTCAACTGTATCGTCGAGGAAGTCTCGGAAGAGAGCTTTCATCTGATCAAAGTACACAATCATGATGAAAGCTATGACAAACGACACAGAAGAGGAACGAGCCTTCTGCAACCTCTGTAATGCCGACTTCTCTTGCAAAACATCTGGTGGTACAGGTCATTTAACTAGACATATTAGTATATGTGAAAATAAGAATAAGGATAAAACAATTCAAACCTAACTTTCTTTTACTCCTGAGTGTAGTGTTAATTCATGGACTTATGATTTTGAAAGGGCTAGGGACTTGTATGCTAGATTTATTTGTTCAGAAGATTTACCAATAAGTTTTGGAGGAAATAAACGTTTTAATAATTATATTAGTAAAGCATATTGTCCACAATATAAACATGTATCTAAAAATACTATTAAGTTAGATATTATGATTTCATTTAATAAGCTTAAATTAGAACTTATTAATGTTATAAGTACAATAATGACATGTATAGCATGCACTTCAGATATTTGGTCGGGTAGAACTAAAAATGAATACATAGCTGTAACTGCACATTATATTGATCAAAATTAGATTTTACAAAAAAGATTAATAAGATTTAGAAAAATTCAACTTCCACTGCTGAAATAATTTTTGTAAACATTATGGAAAATTTTAATTTATATGGAATTAGAAATAAAATAGGTAGTATAACTTTTGATAATGAAGCTAAAATACTGCAACAATACTAATGTTTAAAACTAGAATAAGTCCACCAGATGGTTTTAAATTATTTCACCAAAGATGTATGTGTCACATAATTAATATTATTGTACAATCAGGTATAAAAGAAATTAAAACTTATATTGAACTTATTAGGGATGCTGTAAGTTTTATAACTAGTTTAGAAAAGCGGTAGCAACAATTTAATGAAACATGTGATACTTTTAAAATGCCGCATAAAAAATTCTCTTTAAATGTTCAACATAGGTGGAATTCATTATATTTAATGTTAGAAAGTGTATTATCATATGAAATTCCAATAATGTCTTTGTATAATCGTCATCATTGTGATGATTATTAAAAACAATTAACTGAGAATGATTTTAAAATTGTAAAATGTTTTGTTGAATTTTTAAAAACTTTTTATGATGCAACAGTTAGATTATCAGGAATTTATTATTCTATATCTGTCTATGCGTTGCATCATTTATATAATATTTCATGAGTTTTTAATAAATATGAGGTATATCCATTTTTCGAACCAATAGTAAATAACATGAAACAAAAATTTTTAAAATATTGGAATGAAATCCCTACATTATATATTTTGAGTGCATGCTTAGATCCTAGGTGTAAAATCAGATATGCTAGTAAATTAATTAGGGGAATACAAATGAGTTTAGGTGTAGATTTAGGATTAAATGTTAGTACAATAGAAGAACAATTAAATCAAATATTTGATTTATACACACAAAGATATGGATTAAGAATAGAACATTCTTCTTCACTAATGTCCACAATATCAGAATCAAATGTTAGACCATCTTTAGATTTTTGGGCATTTTTACAAGATCCAAGATTTGATGAAGATATTCCAACATCATCATATAATTATAATCCTATACTATCTAGACAAAAATTAATTACTTTTAATGCAACGAATCACGAATCATTATTATTTACTCAACATTCTAACTTAAATACATTTGATGTTTTAGATTGGTGGAGTCAACAATCACTTATTTTTCCAATATTATCAATAATGGC
Organism: Amphibolis antarctica; assembly: GCA_024699675.1. Taxonomy (NCBI): domain Eukaryota; kingdom Viridiplantae; phylum Streptophyta; class Magnoliopsida; order Alismatales; family Cymodoceaceae; genus Amphibolis; species Amphibolis antarctica. The sequence goes on along the minus strand of JAMKPZ010005394.1, from coordinate 7,813 downwards.
AAAAGATTTATTAACAATTCTATTGTCTTCGGTAGCATATGAATATGTCTTCAACATAAGTGGTAACGTGCTTGATGACCGAAGATGCAAACTTAAAGAAAATATAATAGAAGTATTAATGTGTGTAAAAGATTGGGAGCTTATTGCACTCCGTGAACAAAATCAAGTTGAAGATTTTATTGAGCAACTTACAAACTTAAATATTTCATAATTAAAAATTTTTAATTTTAATTTTTATTGTAATTTTTTTTAAATGTAATTTAATTTTGTTGTGAAATTTGTTTAAATGTAATTGTAAATTTGTAATAACGTAAATATAAAATACGTAATTCATTAATAAATAAAAATTTAATTTAATTATATGCATTGTTGTCTGATTGTCTCATTTATTAAGTTATTGAATACTTAAATATTGAATTAAATTTAAATATTGATGGTTGAATGGTTGTTTGCATGGGCGGGTTGGGGAATTGTGCCTGGGTCGGCAGTTGGGTCATTGGGTCGGTTGCCGAGTCATTGGATCGACAGGCGGCTCGTAGTGCCAAGTCCCACCATCTCACCCGAGGGGGAAGGTCAAAAGGGCAGAAGGCCGTGCGGGCTAGTAGGGACTGTAGAGTGAATAGTCGCTTGGGCGAGAGGGGGATGAACTGTGAACGGGTTGTGCAATCGGCGGGGGAGATAGGCCAGGTCTTGGATCAGCTGTCGGGTCATTGGGCTAACCACCGAGTCGTAACGTCAGGTCTCGGGAAGAATCGTGTTGATCAAACTCGTAACATTGACCAACACGAATAATATTTTTTTGTATTACGAACTATGCTTGAACTGACCTATTGATAATATAGATCGTACCAATACAATACAAATAGTACCATGACACAAAAATTACGTCAACACAATACAATTTACAAGTCTACTCGAAAGGAATCAAAATGGCATTATAGCGAGTTGTATTCTTCTCGGCTGCCCAACGACACCTGGTTACAGTTGGAATGATTGAGAAGTCTGAAATGGATAGGTGGCGTTCTTTCGGGAAAAGGTGATTTATTTGGAAAGTACTACCATTTACGGTTTTTCTTGATGCGTGTTTTACGAATATTTGAAAAAAAAAAACCAATAATGTCTTTGAGTCGTGAAAAATATGTCAATAATATTTTCATAAAATATTAAGTTGACTGTTCACATTCCCAAATTTCCGAAGAATATTGTATTCAAACAGAACCGTAATGTGTGTTTGTGGCCGAAAGATAAATGCATGTCATTAGACGAGACTTTTCGTGAATTTCGTCTGCGTCACGTTCGGAAATCCGACCGCAGAATCCAAATCCGTGGACCAGAAATGGTGGGTCCCACTTCCGCATAATTAATTCTTCTTACTTTTTCGTGATGTTTTTTTTTTTTTTCAAATTATAGTATATAAAATGTTATATTAAAACTAAATTTAATATATTATTTAAATATTTATAAATAGAAATTACTGCAAGTCAAGTGGTTATTAAAAAAATCTAACAAATCACCGTTACCGTTTACAATTGCGCCTCCTTAACATATTCCTCAAAAAAAAAAAAAAAAGTAATAATTTGATAATCGTAAAAAATTTAAAATTTAAAATTTGAATCTCTATACAGACATAAATTTTTATAATTACGTCAGTTATCTTTAATACTATCCATAAGAAAAACGAAAAGGCCTTTTCTGGGTTGGCGACCAACGTACACGTCGTCTGACGATCCAGCGGAGCTCAAGTTGTCACGCAGCGATGCGACGACGATGATCTCATCAACCGTGGTGGTTAAAGAAAAAATGCACCAAAATCCAAAAAAAAAAAAAAAGTGTCGTCGAATACGAAGCAGAGCTGTTGATCACGTGATTTTTGGTCGGAAGGCCGCGGAATGTCGTTGGTCCGGAGGTGTTTTTACGTTTGTTTATCTTACGTGATTATTTTTCATCTCGTAATATAGTATTTAACGGGAGGGCATGTTCCCGTTCCTGTTTCAGTTCCTGTTCCATTCCTTCGTCGGAAACCGCAGAAAATACTTAACCCAAATTAGCAAATAAACAAACCCCACCCCTTCTTGATTGGCTTGAGAGCCACGTCTGTCCAAGGAATAAGTGCGTTTTTTTTTTTCCCGTATATGTTAATAAAATGTTACTTTATTAATTATTAACCGATTTATTATAATTTGTAATCTTTGAAATGTTCGCCGTTGCCCTTCCGTCTGACCCAGATCCACCTTCCTCCTCCTCCACCTCCACCTCCTCCTTGGTATGCGAAGGACCGCCGCCGCCGCCGCGAATGCCGGCCACGGACTCGTCTTCCTCCGTCCCCTTCGTCTCCCTCGGCCGATCCTTCCTCAGCCTCCGCCGTGACAACCTCCAGTCGCCCTCCGATGACGGCATGCCCAACCCTTCCACCACCGCCTCCTCCTCCGGCTCCTCACACCAGGAGCTCGAGCTGGAGGCTTTCCAGAAGCGCGTGGCGGACCTCTTGAACGATCTTGCAGGGTCCGATGGGGGGGAGATCCTCTGCATCCAGTGGATCCGGAAGCTTCTGGACTCTTTTCTGCTTTGCCAGGAGGAATTCCGCCAACTCGTCCTCCTCAACCGCAAGGGCGGCTGCGCTCCCATTCCGTGGCGACCTCCCCTCGACCGCCTCCTCAACGAGTTCTTCGAGCGCGCCGTCAAGGCGCTCGACGTCTGCAACGCCGTACGCGATGGCGTCGACCAGATCCGCCGCTGGGAGAGCCACCTGGAAATCGTGCTGGTCGCGCTGGGGGACGGGCCCAGGACGCTCGGGGAAGGGCAGTTCCGGAGGGCGAAGAAGGCTTTGGCCGAGTTCGCGATCTCCATGCTCGACGACAAGGAGGCGGCGTCCGTGTTGTCCCACCGCAACCGGTCTTTTGGGCGGAACAGCAACTCGGGTAAGGACGGGCACCGCCGGTCTTCGTCCGGGCCAGGCCACTCGCGCTCCTTGTCGTGGAGCGTCTCCAGGTCGTGGTCCGCCGCCAAGCAGCTCCTCGCCATCAGCAACAACCTCTCGGCGCCTCGTAGCAACGAGGTGGCTGCCACCAATGGGCTTGCGGTTCCGGTGTACACCATGAACACGCTCCTGCTGTTTGTGATGTGGGCTCTTGTGGCGGCCATACCGTGCCAGGATAGGGGGATTCAGATCCATTTCTCGGTTCCAAGAAGCTTCGTTTGGGCGGCGCCGGTTCTGAGCCTCCACGAGAGGATTGTGGAGGAGTCCAAGAAGAAGGACAGGAAGAATTGCAATGGGCTTCTCAAGGAGATTCATCAGATCGACAGATGCGTTCGCAGTTTGACGGAATTGACAGACGTCGTCCAGTTCCCCATCGAAAAAGGGCAGAAGGAGGCGGAGATCAGGGAGAGGGTGAGGGAGCTGGCGCAGGTCTGCGGCGCCGTCAAGGATGGCTTGGACCCCTTGGAGCGCCAGGTGAAGGAGGTGTTCCGGAGGATCGTGCGCAGCAGAACCGAGGCGCTTGATAGCATGGCCCAAGCCCCACACACCTGACCCACGACCATCCAAATGCCTGGTGGTAGCGACGGCGGTGCTGGCGGCTGGCCTCAAGCACCGATGACGGCAAAAGCTTCCTCTGTTTCATCAGGTAAACAACATCTCCACACCACCATTGCACATTCCACGAAGAAAGGATCTGTTCTGAATCTTCTCTACCATTTTGTACTGCCTATCATCTGCGTTTTGGGTTGTTCAATTTTCTGAAACTGGTCATACACTCACTTGCTCCCTCCTGCTTTTGCTCCAAATGTACCGTCCGTGTACAAAACATGCTTACTTCCTTCCTACAGATTCCACGTCTGCTTTGCTTGTCTTCCTCTTTTACCTCCTTCCTCCTCTGCTTTCGATACGAACACCAACTGCCTTCTTTCTCCCCTGTCTCTCTCGCCCTCCATTTCCACCTGCCTCCAAACTCTCCCCTTTTGTCCGCTGGTAGTGATTGATTGCCGCAATTTATTGAAGCTCCTCATCATTCTCCATTCTTCCGTACGAAACAAAAATCATTTTTAATAGAAATCATCACAGGAATCTATATTTTAATAAATATTGTAACGAGAGAATTGATTAAAAAAATTAAATTTTTAATTCATTTAACATATAAATTTTGTGAAGTAAAACCAAAGGTGCACGGAGTCCGCCGGATGGGTATTATTTTTTTTTTTCTTTCGGAAATTAGATAGGATTGGAGTTAAAATTAATTTTATTAATAAAAATTATATATTAAAATATTTATAATAATAATAACAACTTTTAAAGGAAGCCTTGTTGTCTGCCCATCACGTGTTCGTTCTCCTGTGTGTGGCCGGTGGGCTCTCAGCTCTCTCGCTTCTTGTCAAAATGTTGTCTTCCTTCTGAATCGATGCACCCGCGGGGTCCCACCTGTCCGCTTGGATTTCTTTTTAACTGTTACTTGAAAATATTTTTATTATATTAGTAAAATTTCGAAAATCTCAAGATGTTAACAAGAAGTCTTTCAATTATTCATATCGATAATGCAACTGGTTCTGAGTAGTCTTTCAATCGGATGTGTCCGCTTCAAATATCTATAATGCGAAAAAAGACATTTGTTTTCTTTTCTTTTCATTCAAACTTTTTTTTTTACCTTTTAACAATTTTCGTCACTTGAGGTTTGGTTTATAAATTGTGTTTTTTTTCCCATTTAAATCATCTGAACTTTTCTTCGAAATTTTAGCTTAAAATCAGTTTTTAACTTATTTTCATCCATGAAAGCTACGTTAACCGTAAATATAACATACCTCACAATATATGTTTGTAAAGATTTTTTAGAATATATGTTTTAACAATAATGTAATAGGAATTGAAGTTTTCGTTATAATTGCTAGAAGAAAAAATAAAAAAAGCTTTTTTATCTTAAAAATTATATGAGCTTTTGATGTTCATCCAAGATCAGAGGTTGCTAGTAGAACACCAACAGTACTTTGCAATTTCGTACACTCACCCAAAAATACACAAAATTTTTAAATCACCCAAAAGAAGGCAACAGGAAGAGTAATCCATGAATTTTTTTTAAAAGGAAAGAAATTTAAGGTTGATATTCAACGAGACGGTTCGATGAGTAAAGGTATCATCATCCAAAGTGTCTAAAAGATAATTTTTAAGATAGTTAGGTGAAATATAATTTTAATTTAATCAGAATAAATTTTCGTCATCTCTTGTCTCTTTTTCTAAGATAGTTTAATCAAATATATTCTCGTCCACTTGTTTAAACTAACTGCGATTTGGATAATTTTTTAAATGTGTTTATAATTTGTATCGATTTTTTTAAATCTATTACCTTAAAATAATTTTTTTATTATATTAGAAAAATTTTAAAATTATAAATTTAAAATATCTTTTAATTACTAAGATATCAACATAATTTGTGTCATTTATTGTTTTTAGATGTGTTTGATAACCAGACATTTTAACTTGAAATACCGTAAAAAGTCAGAAGTTGAGTCTTATTACCGAATAAAGGTAAATTTTACATTGAATTATGATATAAAAAATTATACATAAAAAAATTATATTATAATAATAATATATAAAAATTTATTTAAAATTTAAAATTATTATTTGTCTTTGTTTTGCTTCCCTTATCGTAGTATCGTCATGACATTTCAGCATGCATTTTACAAAATTATATTAATTTAAAAAAGTCAACATTAAATTCACTTAACCTATTAATTTTATCATGTAAAATCCGCAATTAATAAATATATCTAAGACCATGTTTGTCGTCTGAGTTTAATAAAAATTTTACCATATAAAGTTAACCGTACGTAATATTTTTATCAAGTAAAATACGTAAATAGTAATCGTGATAATTTATTTTACTGTAACGTATAAATATAAAATAATAAAAATAATTTTATCTTTAATAATTTTTATTAATTTTATAAATTTATTTTCTTGAAATCGACTATTTAATAAAAATTTAAAAATAAAATAAAAATCACATCATAAAATAAGAAACGTAAATTCCACGTCATCTACCTTAACCTCGATCTCCACACAAGTTAAAATTCCAACTTGAATGAGACACGCTCATTTTTTTGTTTATGACACCTAACTACGTTACGATGGCTTTATTTGGTGAGTGTACATTATAATATTTTATAATATTATTTATTAAATAATTTTATATATTTTATTATTTATTAGATACGATAAATTTTAAAAAATATTATTATCATAAATTTTTTTAAAAAAAAGTCATCATATTAATATAATAAATATTATTTATTATTTTATTACATATATTATTTATTATTTATTATAACTTTTAAAAAATATTCATCACATTATTATAATAAATACTATTTTTTAAAAATTATTTTTAATTATTATTATTTTATAACTTTTAACAAAATTATTATTTTTAAAAACATAAAACCCATGGCCCACGGCCCCACGACATCACATCACACTTAACACGTTAAATTTTTCGTGTGTCGTACCGATTGACGTATATCTGATTTATTTTTTATATCGTGACAAATTAAAAAATAAAAAAATAAAGACAAATTTAATTTTTTATTTTTTATTATTTTTCGTACTTTTTTAAAAATACAAATTCTCTTTCGATAATATTCGGATAATTATCTGTATATAAAATTTCAAATAAGATTATATTAAACAAATTGTGTATGAGTTATGAACGAGCGGTACATGATGAAGACGTTTACTTATCAGATCTTCTGTGAAAATCTTATCCGTTGAGAGGATCACGTGTAAAGGACGTTGACGACACTTGTATACGAACATAAAATGTTCAGAAGCAAACATAAAAGTTCAGAAGCAAACACGTTCAAGGAGATGTAGTAATATTCTTGATTATTCTTATTATTGTATTTAGATTTTGTTTGAATACAGGAAGTTTTATTTTTTTGAATTTTTATTTACTGTCGTTATTATATAAATTTTTAATTTATTATTTATTAAGTAATTTTAATACTATCTGTAAAATTACACTCAACTTTAACTTTTCACAATTATTGAAATAAGAATACTTCATTATTAAATGAAATCTTAAACTTTATACATATAAAATTGTACGATAATAATGATATATAAAAACTTATATAAAGTAAACATTAAAGAGGAGTTTGTGTCCGACAAAAATCTAAAAATGGAAAATCATTCCATTTAACTTTAACTTTCCATTTTTTAGTATTAAGTAGTAAAAAAAATTAGGAATTTAACTTTCCTATTTCCATTTGACAAGTCTGATATAAAAGGAAATGAACTTTTCCCTTTTTCCACTTACACCCTTGGGAAAAGAAAAAATTTTCACCCACACCCTTCGTTCAATTGAAATAGTAGTTAATACATGCTTTCTTGTTCACAATTTTATTCTAAGAATAGAGAAGATAAATTTATTAAAAGATTTCTAATATAAATTGAAGACATAGATGTTAGGATAGATCGACAAATTCCTGAAAAAGATTTTGAAATAAATACTATTATTACATAATTAAGTGAAACCTAACACAAAGAAATAACATATAAAATACGTGAAGATATTATTATGTTTATGTGAAATAAAAAAATCTTTAATTCATTTAATTTATAATAATTTAGATAAATCAAATTCAAACATACTACGGTAATTATTATTAGGGGGCACGAGTTCTGTAGGCGCCTACAGAAGTCACTTCTGTAGGCGGCCGTCGATCGTGAGATCGACGGTTGAAATTGAAAATTTTAAAAACACTCTCTCTCATGCACGTGAAATTTAAAAACACTCTCTCTCATGCCACAGGTGAAATTTAAAAA
>JAMKPZ010005393.1:0-19747 GCA_024699675.1 Amphibolis antarctica | reverse complement strand
TAGCTATATATATAACTAAATAAAATATATTAAAATAAATATAAAATTATAAAAAATTATAAAATTATTTTCGTATCATATTGTGTCAAGTCATGTGTCGTGTCGTATCAACGTAAAAATTTAAAAAGTTAGCTCCAACATGGCCCATTAAACTATATTGTGTTAATCTAATTAGACACAACTTAATTCACATATCCAAGATAAAGTGAGATTAATTTTAGATCATATAATGTTAATTTTAGATCTCAAACTTAGTAAATGGGTGTGGGTCTTGTCCTTTTAAGTCGTATAAATATTGATGCTACAAAAAAAATTTCGAAGAAATTACTCTAAACTTGATCTTTAGTCCTCATCAACCTCAAGTTTTGCAATTAAAAGTAAACATTTGAAAGCAAAAATTACAACAGTTAAATATAAGTGCGGAATCTTACTTCCTTTTAAACTCTTCGGGTAGAGAAGAACTATTTTGTTCTCTCAAACAAGAGCACAACGACGTACTCTTTTGATAAGAAATGTTTTGAAAGTCGAGATCTACAATTCAATGGTTTTAAATAGACAACTATGATACTTTGTTCTTCCATGTATAGAGTTTTATTGAAGTCATCAACTCCAACTTTAGAAGTTAGATAGAATTAAAATTGAAGTTAGTTTTGGAAATAAAATAAAATTTATATAATAATTAAGATAATAAAAATTTATATATTAAAATTTTTACAATAATAATGATATTAAAAGTTAATTAAAATTGATCTCAAATGAGGTGTAATTGTGAAATGTTTAACACTATTCGGTCTCCTTTTTAATTAACGATGGTAAAGCTTTTCTCAATAAAGACTTTCTTTATTCAACTTTCCTTCCCAACTTAAGTTAGAAACTTCCTTCTTTTATGGAGTCTAATATTCTCTTTTATTCGATTTTATTTAAATTTATTAGATTGACAGAAATAATAGAGTATTTGGTCACAGCGAGTTCAATGTGTTTTTAATATTTAATAATATTTATTCTCTTGAATGTTTTTGATGTACTTCTAATAATAATAAGGTGACCTCTAATTTCTTTTTTAGTCTCTCTTGTCCTCTTATTTATTGTATTTGTTATAACCTTTGTTGTTAGTTCTTATTACTTTGAAACCCCTTTTTGCGTAATTGAGATTTTTTTATTTTAATATATTTACGTCGTTACTAAAAAAGGGGCAAAGGGAGGCATTCACTAGCGCACAATAATACTACTATGAAAAAAATATGAATATGAAATTTCTGGAAGCTTTCACTTCTACATTTTTCTTTTCAAATTTTTTTAGAATAAACTAAGCTATCAAATTCACATCTAGACCACGTAGGACCACGTAGGACCAGCCCATTCTAGACCACGTAGGACCTCACACTTGTGTGCGTATTTCTCAAATTCACATCTCCCACGGATGCAAAAAAGAGTTGACTTTTTTGAAAATATCATCCTTAACAATTTTTTCGTCACGTCAAACATATCATCGTCCCTTCTCTAATTATCTCTTCTACAATTAACGTCCTTTTTCCTCTTCTCTCTTTTGTATTTCTCCTAATCTTCTTCTAACAACCTATGTTAAATAAGAGCATCCAAAATAATTTATATTAATTTTTTTTAAAAAAAATATTAAAAATATTTATAAATATTAAATACTTACGCAGGTTTTGAAATTCTCGTAGTCGTTCTTTAAAAAAAATTTCTTCTTTCTCTATTTTTCAAAATTTCCCACACGAACGAACCCGTAATGGCAGTGTTTTGGAGCATGATATTTACACTTGTTCCTCTCCTTCATCGGGGATATAATATCCAAAAAGCTGAATGAACACACTTGTTCCAGAAGATTAAAATCTGCAGGTATGATCCAACTCTGAATGTTCTGCCCAAACGATTGATTCTCCGGGAACAAAAGAAACCTACCCTACAAATCGATGGCGGCAATCGCCCCGGAATGGTCTGAGGTCTCCCACACCTCCACGCCCTCCACCCGATCTCTGCCCAAGAACAACCTGTCGCCGCCCCCCTCCATCATCCCGATCACACCCCTTCCGGCATTCTCCTCCCTGTCCACCAGATTCCTCCTATACACACCCTTCTCCTCTCCCTCCACCACCTCCGACCACACCTCCAGCCCATCTACTCTGCTCACAAACACCTGATTCCGGTAGCAACACACCACGCTCCCCTCCCCGTCACCGGCGTTCCTCAGCCCCGCGCTCCGCTCCTCCATGTACACCCACGGGTCGTCCCCAAGCTTCCGCACATCCGCCATCCCCACATCCCCCGATTTCCAACACACCTTGTATATCACCGACCGATCCGTGTCCACGTCCGCGTCCGCGAACGAGTCACCGATCCGACTACTGCCCCGACCCGAACCGGGTTCGATCGTCTCCCACACCATGTCCCTGCTCCTCGGATCCCACAGCCGCATGTACCCGGAGTACCCGAATGCACCCGCGCTCACGGCACACGCAAAGATCAGGTTCTTCTCTGGCACGAGAGAGAGCTTCGTCGCCGCGGATGTCTTGATCATGCTCCCGTTCTGCCGCCCAATCTCGGCGACCTCCTGTAGTGTCGTCTTGTCCACGGCGAGGATGCCGTTCTCTCGGTGTGGGCACTCCAGTGCCGCGAACACAGAGGCGGTGAGGGAACTGCTACAACTGCTGGTTGTGGGGTCGGAGGCGATGGAAGTGACGCGGGCCTTGTAGACCCTGTGATCCGACGGGTCGAACCAATGGAAGGTGCCGACGTGGCGACCACCGGAGAGCACGTTGTAGAAGTGGAGTCCCGGGGCTTCCGTGGATCCGACCACAGCAACCTCCGGCCACGCACGGCGGAGGGAGGTGATTTCATCGAGGTGAGTTCTGACGGTGGCGACGTGGGAGAGAATCCAGTCGTAGGCGGAGATCTGCCCGCCGTGGGCGATCCAGAGGGACCCATCGTGCGATCCGGCGGAGAAGGAGGTGGGGAAGGCGTCTGCTGCGGGACGTAAGGTCGAGACATGAGAGGCATCGATCCCGGAGAGGAGGGGAGGGGCCATGGCAGCGCGGAGGCAGGAATCGATGCCGTAATAGAGGGCTTCATCGGCGAGCTCCTGGTTGGAGAACTTGCGGGCAGTAGAGGTAAGGCGATTGGACCTAAGGAGGGAAAGGAGGACGGAAAAGATCTCCGGGTCCCGATCGATGAAGATCTCGGATCCCAATTCTGATTGTGAGAGGATGGCGAGGAGGGAGTCGGGTCCGCCGGCCTGGAGGGTGGAAGAGGTCGTCTCGAAGAGTTTGCCTCCCACGTTGAGCTTGATTCGACCGCCGGCGCCGGGCGGCCGCTGTTGCTCTTCCATGGCGAGGAGTGTGAGAGCAGAAGAAGACGAGGGCGCGTCCGCGGTTACCGCTCGACACGATCGAATAAATGCCTAATCCGAATGCACGTACGATTGCGGCTAACAACTGGACTGGACTGGACTCTGGACTTTATTGGTCAGGCCCGCCCAATTCGCATTGATGATATTTCTGTACACCTGAATGATTTAGAAATATTTTATTTATTGTAAAGTTTTTTTTTTTTGTATTATCATCATCATTTAAATTTTTAGATATAAATTTTCAACATATAATTTATTATAAAATTTAATTTCATTTATCGTTTTTTAAATCTGAAATGTCTCGTTATTAAATAGGAAACTTTGGTAGATGACTTTGTATTTTTTTTATAACTACCATGTAATCATAAATATTTTAATATTAAATAATTATAAATATGTGATAAAAATTTAATTTAATTGAATCAGGAAACTTTGTATTTTTTCGTAATTAAATCGTAACGATCGTATTTTTCATCTAATAAAAATCTTCACAGCCATATCTGAAAATATAAATATCCTCATTTTTATACCTGTGTGGCCATTTAAATCTATCCAAACAATTGATTAGTCCAAACAAAAAAATCACTTATCTATCATTTTTGTTCATCGTAAATCCTCATACAAAATTCAGTGATAAATACTTTTTTTGAAACTGGGGTGATAAATATGTTAACATCGTAAATCCGACGAGAAAAAACAAAGGAAACATAAATTAAGCTCAAATGAAGCATTGGCGAAAATAAAATCCTCAAAAAATATATAAATAATTAAAAATATGTAAACAAATCTTATAATTTACAAGTAATTCCTTTAACTTTGTACACAAAACAACTTTCTCAAAGTCAACATTCATTTGTACATTCCATGTTCATCAACCACTTGCAACCAAGCAAATTAATGGAGGAGGGCATGGCCTCCACCTTGGAATTGCGATCTTCCCATTTTATGTTTAGAAATTATTTATAAATTCTATTAATATTATCTACTATAATTTTTCCAATACACCCTAAACCCTAATTTTAAACTTTTAGAACAAAGTATTTTTCAAATTTTGAAAAGAAATCCCATTTAACTACCCAGCATCTTTTCAAGAAAATACAAAGTGAAAATTTAGAATTCTCATAAAAAGAACATCATACATCATTAGACGTCATTCATAAATAAAAACATTATATCATCATTGATCGAATATATCGAACATGTTGCAATAATTTGAGTCAGGCATGATTGGTTTCTAAGTTAAGAAGTGCTTCACTAAATATGCATAACCATTTATTATTTCCTTTGAGATACTGCAAGAAATAAATACAGCATAAGGTTTTCCTAAAAATTTTGTGATTATATGTAAGTCCTTCTTTACATGTTAAAAAAGGAAAGTTCCCATTTTTAACAAAGAAATGCATACATTGCCAGATCTTCTTCAACATTAAAATACCATGCAACCATTAATCGAAGATCAAACAATATACATTGCTTAATCAAATGTCTGCATCGTTACTGGAGGTATAATAAATCATACAATACAAACTACAACAATATCAAGCATCTTTTAAAAAATAAGGTAACAAACGTATACATGGAAAATGAGGCTGATAAGACTACTCTTTGTAGTTATATTAGGAGATTACCCACGATCATAAAGCACTTCTCATGTCATTTTATGAAAAAATGATTTAGATGCTTCATAAGTGGACCAACAAATAGCAGCTGCTGGTGCATGGAAAAGCATCCTGGGTTTCCAACCCCTGATGAGCCCAGCATAGCTATCACGCTTCACAATGGTTTTGATCACATCTCCAATTGAGCTACTTGAAAATCGATCGCATCCACAAACACCCTACATGACAAGAAAATTAAACACAAATATTTAACGGATTGAATGTAATGATAAAAATCATGGTTTCGTTAAGAAAACATAAAAGACATAACAGCAGCCATGGTACAAACACTACAGCAGCCAGTATACACTTCTCAAAAGATCAGCCATGGTACAATGATCACTTCTCAAAAAACCCCAACCCCAGACGCATTAAGCTATGGACTTTATTCAAAAAGGAGAGGACCACATGTAAAAAGGTCTTAGAATCAACACACATCATCGTCTCCCATTTGAATCACACTTCTCATACTCAAAGTTTGTGCAAGGAAAAAGTATATGCCATTTTATTGGCTAGAAGTATGGCGTCATGTTTCAATCTGTATTGTCAAAATTCTAATTGGATTTTGTGAAGACCGATCTGATAACCATACGTTTATTGGTTTCAAACATGCATCAGGTGATATTTTAATCCGTACCAGTCAAAACGAATGACTCAGGTTATTTTTAAGCTTTCAAGCGGGCATATCATCTGATACAGATGAAATTTTGATCAATATAGTTAAAACACCAGTGATGTGTGTGCAGGATGAGGAGCTGTGATCTGCTGCTTACACCAAGGTATTTTCTTCCAGATTAAAGTTGCAGCAAGGACTTTGAAATCCGGAATAACTCTAATCTTCTGGTATCTTCTCCAAATCTTGTACAAGATATGTCATTGGTCCATTTTCCTCTTGTTCAGGGTAAGCTTAACTTTTTATGTTAGATCAAATATTATTTTTACTTGTTAGATTTTTTTGAACATCTTAAGTTTGGTTAGATCTAAGGTTATCTGAGGTAGATGCATATTTATTTACAATTTTGAATTTTTAAGATATTTTTTCTGTTTTTCAACAAACATTGCTGTTACTAAGTGGCATTGATTAGATCTTTACTCAAATAGATTAATCTTAAGTTATTTAGGCTGGATATGTCCTTCTCTCGAATTCATAATTTTTTTAAATTTTTAAGTGAAATACAAGAATAAATAACATATTAAGATTATTTGTATTGTAAGTGGATTTAATCCTATGCTACTTATAGTGTATTTGTCATATTTATGAGGCCTCTATATATAGAGAACTTATGTTGTCATAGTAAAATATAATTCTACTACCACTTATCTCTTGTATTCCAACATAATATCTAAGTCAATTGAATGTTCTCTACAAAAAATTCAAATGGTCCATAGTTGAAGGTTCCCAACCATTACTGCATTCCCACAGCCGAAAATTCTCTATCGTTATTGCTTTCCATATGGTTAAAGGTTTTCTACTGTTGTTGCCTAAGGTTCATTACTACTATCTGTTGCTATAACTTGGTTTTTTATATTACTTTATGTTTTTGTTATTTCCATAAGTTTGTTTGAATTATAAATTTATTATTTTATTAAGTCTATTGTAAGTTAGATGCTCCAAATACTCTAACTTAAGAGGAAGTGCAATAATTTATTAATCTTATTAGTATTGTAAGTGGATGTAATCCTACATTTTTAAAGTGTATTTTGCCCTCTTTGTGTAGCCTTTATATGTAAAGAACATTTAGGAAATTGTCGGATCAGAAAGTTTCAAAAAGTAACAGAAATACAAAAAAAAAAAGGTGTCTGTATCAATCTTAGAATTTGTTAGAAAGTTTGAGAATTTAAGTGAAAGTATCAAAAATCAACATTGACCAACAATAAAAACAATCAACAAATACATACAGATCGACTCCACACTTCTATCACACCAAACTACAAATGAACAGAAAAAGAATTTTTTTAAAAAAACAAGCAAAGGAGATGGTGGTGGCCAACACTGGCATTGATGCCCACATTGACCACAACCCTCTGTAACAAGCACTCTGTCCACCTTTCCTCAAAAGGATTCTCACCATCTATGAGACTGTGAGCAGGGACTTCCTATTGTCATCACTTCTATCATCCTCACCATCTAACACATGCATCTTGGTCTTGATTGTGTTGAGCAACATTGTGATCAATGCTAACATCCCATTGGTCATCAACACACTCACCTCCTTTACTGCCATCACCATATTATAATTTGGTGTTAGTACATTGGCATTCCCACATTTGATCATATGGCTTCCTTCAAAGCCACTATCATCAACTCTGACTCCACTCTCAATCAACCTCTATGATATAAAGTACAATGCCCACCACATGGTGTTCGAAGGAACATACATCATGGTGGACACCGCAAGTGGGTACTTACAAAGGGGGTGACGGGCCAATTGATGGGAGCAATCACAACTCTGTGGCCATGTCCCTCGAGGGTGAGGTGCATTCAATGGCAACAACCTTTGCAAGGATCTTTTGTGCACATCACTGCTGTGGGTCGTTGCGACTTTTTTTTCTTAAACTTTTGAATGGCTTTTGAATGGTGTGAGAGGAGAAAGGTAAGGAAAGTGTTATATTTATAGCAAGGAAAGTTACCAGCACTTTCCTTCACTATCTTTGAGGCACAAACAACCTATCATTTATCAAACATTCTTTGTCCTGAACTTTCTGCTATTTTCTTCCATGCACAAACCCCCACCCCCCCTTGAATATTTGATTTCTGTACATTACAACATTGTTGACCATACTGACATAGGGACTTTTTATGTTTCCTTCAAATATAGTGGATGACGTAGTTAGTCTTACGTCATCCCATAAGGTCAGAGAAGAACTCTATTTTGTGCCCATGCAAAAACATTCCGAATATCAAGCTTTCTTCAAACCATACTTTAGTATAGCTTATGTAATAATATAGCACCAGTCGTATAAGTATTTATCTTTAAAAATGACACAATTTTAGAACAAAAAATGTTTATTTTTAGGGTCAAATACTATTGTTCAATGAAGATAAAAAGAGATTTACCTGGCACTGCAACTGTGTCTTTACCACATCTAAAGGTGTGGTAACTGCAGCCGCCATCGCTCCTGCTGCAGCTCCCGCCGTGGCATGAACAATCAATCGCTCATCACTAACATTCTCATGCGAAATCTGCATCAGCCCCCTCTTTGCCGCCTCATACGTGGCAAAATGCACCGCCGTAAATGGTGCATTCATCAACACCGTAGTCCGGTACGACACATAAAAAGCCCGGAGTCCCTCCTCCCTCAAAACCCTCCTCACACAGTCCGTCACGCCCTTGTACGGACTTCTCTCAAGCTGCAACCTCTGCTTCACGGTATCCATCGGCGTGAAGACTGCATCACTCGCAACCGTGGCGAGCACACCAGATCCGGCATGTGCCACGGGATTATTAGGGTTTCCACCGGAAATAACCTTCTTCGCAAGCTCGTAAACGGAGAAGTACACGGCGTGGGCGGGGCCTGCGCCGAGCCCCATGGCACCAATCCCCCGGTAGAGGCCCAGAACGCCCTCAATCCGGAAAACCGACCCTAGGGTTTGACGGAGGCCTAAGAGGTGCTTGCAAGGCGGGGTTTGGGCCTGCATCCGGGTCTTAAGTGTGTCGACAGGGAACATGACGGTGTGCTCGACGAGGCCCGCGATGGACCCCGCAACCATGTACTGCCAGAACCGGAGGCCGTCGTGGGCGACGGATATGCTCTCGGCAGAGGCTGGGAGTAAGTCTGGCGGGTGGAATGTGGTGCTCGCATCCGTCGCCATGGAGCTTACGGCTACGTTAGGACCTTGGGCTCGATTGGCGGTGGTGGTGTCGCAGTCGCATCTGCGAGAGGAGTCGATCGTGGCTGCAGAAAACGGTAGGTCGTAATGTGTCAGAGAAGGGTGCCGTAGGCCTTGGCGCCGTCGACGGAAGAAGAGAGGAAGGGTCCGAAGGGAGAAGGAAGGTCTAGGTCAACGATTCCACCGTTTTCTTCAGATGCGGGTTTTGACATTTTACGCGCGTTTTCTTCCATCGACCTCACGTTACGTGCGGTCGTGGAGGAGAAAACGCGAGTGCGCGTTCCTTTCTTTGAAATAAAGATTTTATTAGCAGCCTTCAATTATATTTTAATTTTAAAGATTCAAATTCACGGATTAAAGAATCGTAAAAATAGATTATTCTGAACAAACAAATATACGGGTAATACGGCCATGCGGCGTGCGCCTGATTGCTTACGTCACTGGTATACTTTGAAACACCTCACGCGTCATACTTTTTTTTATATATAATCAGAGGTCATTTTTCCTGACCTCATTTAGAAATATTTTACTTACTTTGAAATTGATTTTACATAAATTTTTATATAATATTATTATTGTATAAATCTTTACCTACAAAGTTTCATTATACAATTTATCATAAAATTCAACTTTATACTCTTCTTCAATTTCAACTTTTTAGAGTTCTTGAAGTTGAAATGCTTCTTTATTGAATGAGACCTATATATTAACCTAAAGCTGCTAAAAAATTTTAAACCTTAAACATTAATTTTTATAAATATCTAAAACGATATGATAAATTAAAATTTAGGATACCATTTTATGATATTAAATGTATAATTCACAAAAAACGGTAATGTAATAAAAACGACGATATTAAACATAATTACACAATTCATGAAAAAGATAAAATGATATAAAGAAATATATTCAATATACCGTTATTGAAAAAATACAGTAAAAATATTATGAACACTTGTATTTACAAATATCTTGCTTTACATATTTAAGAAAATATCTCGTTCGTTTAATACATATATTGCCGATGGTTTAATTGATTTCACCTCGGATTGCAAACAAACGGGTAGGTTAAACCGGAATCAAATTAAATTTAGGCGAAATCAGATTAAATCAAACGATTCAAGTACTTCTACATATATGGATAAATTCAAAGGTAAAAAATCTGTCCACCCAAAAAACCCAATTAATACATGCCGTTTCTTTTTGAGGTGGTCCAAAGCAGATGTTTAAGCACAATTCTACTTCCTTTCATTGATACATTTTTGTTATTAATTTTTTCATTTTACAAAGAAGTCTAGGTTTTGTAAAACTTGAACTGACTAATTAAACTCTCGTATCCAAGTCCACGACTTTCAAGTCTCAAATCTAAACTAGATCCATTGTTAATCTTAGCATACATTTAAAACAGAAATGATTGCTTACATTTCTTCCGTTCTTTTTTGCAATAATAATAGTAGCTTTACCTTAGTTTAAATCCAAGGTATCTTCCCTTACAATGAAGTGAAAACCCTGATCCATCTGGTTGATTTCCCTCCATTCTTTCTCCAGTGACATACATTTCCCACAACAATTGCAACCACAGATTTCAATCCTTTTGTAATCTTGCAACTTTACCTACAATTACCGTAATGTCATCCAACTTGCCTCCTGCAAAAAAAACAATAATTTGAGCAAATGGCATAAGGAAAGGATATTAACGTCTAAAAATTAGCGGTGTGGGAAGATTGTTTACCAATCAGTTTCTTCCCAAGAAATTTCTTCCAAACCGGAACATCGAAACCCTAAAGAAGAGACAACTGTCATCAGGAGCTCCAACCACAAAATATAAAAAACTGTTGGATTCATATTAATGCCCGTATTAAAAGATCCAATCGATGCAATCCTGAATGTAAACTTTTAGAAATAAAGTACAATATCATTCACGAGAAAAACTTGACTCCAGCACCAATATCCTATATAGCAAACTCACAATCAAAGTCATGATTTGCACTAATATAAGCAAAATTCACAACTGTTTGGCATCTGCACGCATGGTGTGCTCCTTTAGGGTGTTCAATAGGAGACAAATCAAAAACAGGAAAGTGGAGACATGATGAAGACACATTTTGGTAGTTAAAAGAATGCAATGGATAATTTTCTTCCTATTTTTATGTGAAATTTCGGCAGTATATAAATTGCTTTCAAAATTTTTATAAAAAGGTTGTCAAAGGAGAGACATCCACAAGAAGGAAAATGGAATCATATTGACAAGGATTTTATTTTGTCTTTTATTTCTCTGCAGCCAACAATTTTAGAAGTCAAAAAAATAAAAGGAGAATTAGTTGCATGTCATACCCTATTCCTGGCTTCCACCGAATATGGTGAATCAAATGTGACATCCTTTGAGTGATTGTGTGCTAAATTGGCAAGAGCTTTTGCTGCAATGAACACAAGGAAACTTGAGATTGGGCAATTCTTTATATTGAGTTGAAAAGATAACTGGAGACCTACCAGCCTTTTCGGCATCTTTGAAGCTTGTGATTGTAGAAATGATTTCACAATCATAAATATTATCAAAAAGACCATCTGAACCCATAACGATTGTGTCCCCATCCAATAAGTCAATACTAAATGTCTGTGTCCAGAAAATTTTAGGGCTTATGTAGGAAAGACCAGAAAGGATGTGAAATAGAAATTCAAAAAACGAGAGGTATTAACAATAAAAACTTGTGCATTGAATCTGTCCTTGTTTAAAAGTCTAATGAAACAAAAAAGAATGACAATAATGCAACAACTTAGCACTACTCTATATTTACTCTATTGTGAGTTAGACATCATGAATTCAAAGGTTTCATGTACTTACTTCACCCAAATTCCAAAATAGGAGCCTTGTACACTAAGTTTATTCTTTACCATAAACGCTTAAATTCAAATGTATGTGTATTGAAATTTTTTGTTTAGTCACAAGTTTGTTAGGTGATGAGAGTATAATGTAATTTGTGATATTAATAGCTGCATGAAGATCCCTGAGTAATGATAGGCACAGTATTGCAGTAAATCAGAAATATGTGAAAGTGGCAATACAATGTCACAAACAAAAGAAATGGTGTCTTATGTGTTCATTGGATAAAAATTAAAGCTATCAAATAAATACTAAGATTCTATGAAATAATAATAAAACACATACTATGGCATCACGATAAGTTTGGCCAATTATCTCACTGCTAAGTTGGTATGGGCAATCAAAATAGTGTTCCTGTGGGATTGTAGAAAAGATCACTTTCCCTGAAATATTAGGAATAAAGCAACTGAGGCGTGAAGATGCACTCTACATCCTCTTTGAGGATCCCGCAAGACCAAAAGACTACACATGATGCTCTGTTTGTAACATACCATCTCGTATAACTCGTAAACCACAGTCCCCAACATTTGCAATATTCAGAGCATGATCATTTCCCAACGTAGCAATTATTCTACACAACCAAGAGGGTGAAAAAGTAAGTTACAAATGTGACAATTGTTGGAAAAATGGTACTAAATGGACTAAGTAAAAGATAAAAATTGGTTAATATGAAAAAGAATCACTCAACTCATAGCCAATTAGTTTTAAGTTAGATGTCCATATTTCAACATAAAATGAGAACAAAAATATCTCAGTAGACCTACACATGTAACAACAATAATCCAAACCATAATCTCACTATGTAGGGTCAAACTCATGAATCTTTTTCTTCCAAGTATTTCTATCTATTGTCAAATTTTCAATTTAATTACATGAATTTAAATTATTAATGAGCCTACATATCTATACAAAAGAAATACTTGTAGAACCTGAAGAAAGTCACATGTGAAGGAGAGCATAAAAAAAATAGTCCTACATAAACCAAGTAAAAGATGAAAAATGAAAAAAAAAAAAAATACCTTTTTACTCGTAACTAATTGATTTTGGGTAAAACATTCATATTTCAACAATAACAAAACAACAAAGTTGTTTCTTGGTGATGGTGATTCAATTAAGTGCACAATTTATGTATACGTCAAATATTTAGGAATTTATGTGCTATGGATTAATAATCAAACCTACCAAATACATATAGAGCAGAGAGACATATTAAATGATCAAGCTAGGAATATGGAAAGAATTCCAAAATAAATTTTCATGTTCATTTTGAATTCCAACACATTCGACACATGTGAAGAGTCAACCAAAACATGGAAACAAATAAGAAAAATATATATCATGTCAGCTACAAAACAAATGCAATTAATGGGGTCATGGACTCAGAGCCATTCTTTTGTCACAGAATTTGAAATCCACCAGATGAACATTCTTTATGAATGGCGTCATCTATTTCACAATCATGAACTGGATTACATTTTGTTTTTGTAAATAATAGATCCTGATAATAATAAAGAACTTACATTGTAGCAGAGCCAACTGATGAAGTAGTAGCATGTGCTTTCTTCAAAAGAATTAGTGGATCAAAATTAGCCTGTCAGTTAACATAGTTTACCAATTTTCATCAGAGCAATAACAAAGTGACCGGCAAAAATAATGCAATCAATGAATGAATAAACCAATACATTAAAGAATAAACACCAATTTAAAGCACTATATTTTGTGAATTAGAAAATCCACTTCAATGTATCATATGGTATGCACCATGAAATCAAACATCGACAAATGTTTGTGAAATTTCACCAACAAATGTCAATTTTTTAATTTATCAACACAAAATTGAAATCTAGATTGACTTGATAACTTTTTTTAGACACAATATTTTTCTTTTCTATGTTTCCATCAACGTGCCACCAATGTGTTGAAATTTTATCAACACATGACATTTTTTCAATTCATAAAAGTTCAATTCCTTGGTATGGACCAAATATAATGCAATCACTCTTTTCTACAAACTAAAAGTTTTCCTATTCCTAATATATAGACAGCTCATGAG
Organism: Amphibolis antarctica; assembly: GCA_024699675.1. Taxonomy (NCBI): domain Eukaryota; kingdom Viridiplantae; phylum Streptophyta; class Magnoliopsida; order Alismatales; family Cymodoceaceae; genus Amphibolis; species Amphibolis antarctica. Next base: position 5,956 of record JAMKPZ010005393.1, on the reverse strand, counting down.
CCATGAATGACAATATTCCTTGACAATGATGACAAATGGACAAGTGTTATTGTAAACAGAGGGAATAACAGGAAATTAGTTAAGGTTTGATGACTCCAATCAAGATAAGATCCAACAGGCATTTGCCACAGATATTGTTATGGAAAAATCACCTCCTTGTCTTCAATCAGATTTGAAATATTTCTCATCAACTCCTGAGAAAAGAGTGCAGGATTGACATTTCTTTCAGCCCATCTGCCATGCAAGCATATGAATAGCTAGAAGAATAAAACACTTGGTTAACGGCAACAATTTAGTTAACTCGACACTATGATTGCAGATATAACAATATCTCACCCAGAGACACCATCAGCAATTGCTAGAACTCCCCTATTGTGTTTGCTCACAAAAAAAGCATCCTCTCCTCCAGTTTCAGCCTTAACAAAGTTCAAGAAAATATATGAATCTAACAAGGACAACAAACATGCAATTATTTATTTACATATGTTTCAAAATTGTTACACAAAAGCACTTGCATTTTTAGCTGCACTGACCACTGGTCATGGTGTCCATTTTCAATCCGTATTGAAGAAATTTTGTCAATATGTATCAGAAATGAAGAATAGATAAACCCAAGTATCTCGTACAATACATGTTATCAGAGAAACTTTCAGACCATATCAGTCCTGATTCACTGTAGTGTTGTTAAGGTGCATTACCTAAAATAGGAAAATATGTGTGTGACCAATACACAGATTTTGAAATGAGGTGGTGCAGAAATGCACTTTCTCTTCTCAGTTCTTGTGTTGTCACAGGTCCTTCACACCTTTTTCATCCCTAGTCAATATCAATTCTAGCTTTCTTCCAGCAGTTGAAGGATCTCAAACTCCTTTTCTCAAAATTCAAGGTATTTAATCTTCATATTTCTGAAGATTAAGTCTTCATGTATATGAGATCTTGCTTTATATCTTGGGTTTTTCGTATATTTTCCTATTTTTACAAATTTCATATTTTCTAGGATTTCTAGATGAAACTGAATAGATATTTTTGTATTACATAATTCTAACATAAAAGATATAAGTCAAAAACGATTTTATTACAAATAAACTAGGAGTTGTATTAATTAAAGATAAGAAAAGAGAAAATCAATTTAGGGGGTTTAGTCACATCCCTAGAAGATGAAAGAATACACCATTTACAAAAGCAGAATTAATTAGTAAAAATAATTAAAAGAAATATTTTTAAATTTATGCAATTGAACTGAAGATTTAATTATCGATAAAAATACATAGAAAAAAGAGTTCATATGGCCAACACCATGTAGTGAGATTATGGCTTGGATTGTTGTTATTTACATTGTCATTGATAAGACCAAAATGCTATCTTTTAAAAAAAGAGTTAAGCACTCACCTTCCTTGGATGGGAAATAAGACAGGCTCCGGTGGATAAAGAAACCTCTGACCTATAAATAAGACAAAAGCAATCTGATCATTCGTAAACATCCTTGTTCATAGAGATGTTGAACACTTTATATGAGACCAAAAGCATTTCTATGTCCCAAAAAAAGTTCAACCAAAGATCCTCGAATGTTAGAAATTTTCATGAGAGATATTATTTGTTTTCACTTCGACATTAACTCGGTTTTACAATAGTTCATAAATTCCTGTTATTTAATGCATCCATACAATTACAAAATCACGTTTCTAGCGAATATAAGTGGAACATTGCTAATCAAGAAAAAAGATCCTTACAAATTTTATTATGAGATGCCAATTTGAGCCCCTTTTTATCGCTTTACATAAAACCAAGATTTATAAAGTAGGATTTTCGATAAACTTTTACGATGTTGTTCGATTATCTAAGGTGCGTCTTAATAAACTCCAATTTCAACTTTCGTGTCCAAAATAGTTCAAGTCAAATCAATCTAAAACAAACATACATTTCAGAGAGATATGAAACAAAATTAAAAGCTCCCCTTGGTTGACTGAAAAATTAACAAGCAAGCATTTTCCAGAGAGAAAAGGAAACGATGAACGCAAACTATGGAGTAAGAACATGCAAATGTAATTTCCCCCAAAAAAACGGAAAATAGGAAACAGTGAGAAGTTGGGAAATCAGCGACGTACCGTATAGCATGAGCTGCCACGGGCATCAATTTCGTTCTAGATTGTAGCTTAGAAGCGATGTTACGAGGTTTGAAATGATTCCGACAGGAGGAAGGAACGAAGGCGTTGGCGTGAATCTTTAGCACGGGACTGCTGGCCATCTCCCCGCCACGGCCTCCACCAGAAATCACAATCTCCGCCACGAGAGTCCCCGGGTAAGGGAGGTTAAGAAAAAGAAAGTTTATTTAAAAACATAAACTAAAATAAGTGCCAGTTCCCATCTAGCACCAGTGGTCTAGTGGTAGAATAGTACCCTGCCACGGTACAGACCCGGGTTCGATTCCCGGCTGGTGCAACGACACGCATCTTTTTAATTTTTCGGTATTTTTAAATTTATCTAAAGAATTTAAACTTTATACATACCTTATAATGTCGCCTGAAATAAGCATGCTCGTTACAATAGTACCTTTTATTTTATTTAAATGATTATTTGACGTTAAATAAATGAAATTAGAAATAGTAAGAAAACTAGGATAAGTCTACTAACAATACGTCTAAATTTTTTATAAGATGAGGTAGAACCAAAACTATAGGTTTATAATTTTATCCACTACGTTTAAAGACACGATAAATAATTAAAATACAAATCCACGGAAAAAAATTAAAAGATAAATATCCTACAACATGTTAAAAATTAGATTACAGTTACAATATTTACTTACAAAATAACTTCTAGAATATACACGTCTTGAATAAAATTATAATATAACATTCATATGTTGTGAGAAAAGTATTGGTTAAGTTTATCAATTGGACTTGGGTTCCTTATTACAAGAAGGGTTTCATAGTGAACAAGATATAACACAATAATCCACCTTCGATTGTTGACAAGTGTAAGGGTGAATAGATAAAGGTTATAGTAACTGTTGATTTTGTTCAATATATTGTTTTGATCAAGAATATAAACATTATCATTCAAGTTTCAATGATCATAATATTTTGATCAATAATACAAACACTGTCACTTTAAATTAAAATTTTAAACTCAAAATAAGCCATTTTGCAGGTACTATATATCATTTGTAAATCTAAAAATTTTAAACGCAAACAAGGATTCGATGGGAAAAAAGGCAATGTTTTTAGTCAATCATCTAAAAAATGGAAGTGATTTATAGATCAATCAATGAATAAGTAAAAAAAATGAATATTGTGTGGGGTGGAAAACATACATTGACGTAGATTTTAGGGCTTCAAGTTTAGAAAGAAGGTAATCGATGGTGACATAGTGGAGAAAGAGTTGACGAAAGTGGATGTAGACTTGTTAATAGGTCGTGCTGGCATGACCCAGTACGACACGAATTCCAGTACGAAATAGTCATGGCCTGGCCCAATACGAGATTACTAGGTGGGTCACGGACTTGCAAGAGGGGGGAGCCAGGGAGGGCCGGAGGGGAACACCAGTCACCAAGTTGCGGGAGGGGGGGGGGACCCGATTGCCAAGTCGTGCGGTCGGCAGGGTGAACGGTCGCGTGCATCGGTGCGTCGAGAGGGCTTAATGGGTCATGTCACCAGCGGGGGGTAGGCCGCTAGGTTGTGCAACCGGCAGGGTGAACAGTAGTGTGCGCGAGAGGAGGCAAAACGGGTCATGTGGCCGGCGGGGGGACTCGTCGCGGGGTCATTGGGCTGGCAGCCGGGATGAACGGTCAGGTGCACCGGTGCGTGGGAGGGGGCTAAATGAGTCGTGTCGCCGGTGGGGAGGATGGGCCGCCAGGTCACTGGGTCGGCCGCCGGGTTGTGCGGCCAGTGAGGTGAACGGTCATGTGCACGGGAGGAGGTAGAACGGGTCTTGTGGCCGGCAGGGGGACTAGCCGCCGGGGTGAACGGTCGCGTGTGCCGATGCGTGGGAGAGGGTTGAACGAGTCATGTTGCCGACAGGGAGGATGGGTTGTTGGGTTGTGCGGCCGGTGGGGTGAACGGTTGTGTGCGTGGGTTGTGCGTGCGGCCGGTGGGGTGAACGGCCGGCGGGGTGAACGGGTTGTGTGACCGACAGGGGGACTAACCGGCGGGTCATTGGGTCGACAGCCGGGGTGAACGGTCGTGTGCGCCAGTGCACGGGAGGGGGCTGAACGGGTTGTGTTGCTGGCAAGGGTGATGGGCTGTAGGGTCACTGAGCCGGTAAGGTGAACGGTCGTGTGTGTGAGAGGAGGCAAAATAGGTCGTGTGGTCGGTGGGGGGACTGGTCGCCGAGTCATTGGGCCGGCAGTCGGGGTGAACGGTCATGTGCGTCGGTGCGCGGGAGGGGGCTAAACAGGTTGTGTGGCTGGCGAGGGGACAGGCCGCCGGGTCATTAGGCCGGCAGTTGGGGTGAACGGTCGCGTGTGTGGGCAGGCGGGATGGGCCGATGGGGAACCATGCCTGGGTCGGCCGTTGGGTCACGACTTGCAAGGTGCAACGCAGCAACGGTCGACACACTTCCGCCCAACAGGCGGCCCACTTCCGCACAACGGTCGATTTCCGCCTCAACAACTCAACCAACTTTTCTTTATAAATTGAGTTGGATTTTATTTTTCACCCAACTCACTCCTCATCTCCTTCACTCCAAATTCTCCAAACTCTAATCTCTATTCTCAATTCTCAATTCTCAATTTCTCAAATTTTCTCACTCAAGTCACAAACAATGGCGCACTACCAAGGCCAAAGTTCTAGAGGCTACGGATATCCTCAAGAAAACTTTCCTAAAGCTAAAGTAACGCCGTCAATGGAGACTACTAGAGCTTCAACTTCAACTATGCCGCCGAGGAAGTCTCGGAAGAGAGCTTCCATCTGGTCAAAGTACACAATTATGATGAAAGTTATGGCAAACGGCACAGAAGAGGAATGAGCCTTCTGCAACCTCTATAACACCGACTTCTCTTGCAAAACGTCTAGTAGTACAGGTCATTTAACTAGACATATTAGTACATGTGAAAATAGGAATAAGGATAAAACAATTCAAACCCAACTTTCTTTTACTCCTGAAAGTAGTGTTAGTTCATGGATTTATGATTCTAAAAGGGCTAGGGACTTACATGCTAGATTTATTTGTTCAGAAGATTTACCAATAAGTTTTGGAGGAAATAAACGTTTTGATAATTATATTAGTAAAGCATATTGTCCACAATATAAACATGTATCGAGAAATACTATTAGGTCAGATATTAAGATTTCATTTAATAAACTTGGACTAGAACTTATTAATGTTATGAGTATAATAATGATATGTATAGCATGTACTTCAGATATTTGGTCAGGTAGAACTAAAAGATGGGTACATAGTTGTAACTGCACATTATATTGATCAAAATTGGACTTTACAAAAAAGATTAATAAAATTTAGAAAAATTCAACATCCACATATTGCTGAAACAATTTTTGCAAACATTATGGAAATTTTTGATTTATATGAAATTAGAAATAAAATAGGTAGTATAACTTTTGATAATACAGCTAATAATACTACAACAATACCAATGTTTAAAACTAGAATAAGTCCACCAAATGGTTTTAAATTATTTCACCAAAGATGTATGTGTCACATAATTAATATTATTGTACAATCAGGTGTAAAAGAAATTGAAATTTATATTGAACGTATTAGGGATGCTGTAAGTTTTATAACTAGTTCAAAAAAGTGGCAGTAATAATTTGATGAAACATGTGATACTTTTGAAATGCTACATAAAAAATTCTTTTTAAATGTTCAACATAGGTAGAATTCATTATATTTAATGTTAGAAAGTGTATTACTATATGAAATTCTAATAATGTCTTTGTATAATCATCATCATTGTGATGATTATCAAAAACAATTAATTGAGAATGATTTTAAAATT
>JAMKPZ010005392.1:0-19324 GCA_024699675.1 Amphibolis antarctica | reverse complement strand
TATGTAACGTCGTTATCGTATAAATTTTTGAAAATAAACTTCTACTACATGTGCAATTTGTCACAAATTTCAATTTCATTTGCTTTACTCCTCTTAGCTTTTTATAGTTTTTGAAGTTGAAGTATCCTATTACTAAACGAGATCTAAGTTTTGTTGGTAAAAATTAAACATGTTTTTTTGATTAGAATTGGAAGGAAAAAAAAGTCTTTTACTATTTAGGAATTGCTGCTCTTCTACCTCATCAGTGTTGTAGAAAATGGATGTAACGAATCTGGCGTAGACCACCAGTTAAGAAAAATCAAATACAAATTCAAAAATCACACTATTAAAGTAATATCCTGGTTGTCGAAGTTCTTTCGTTAAAACTTACGATTTTAGATTCAAAACTTTAAAGTAAAATTATTTCAATAAAAATTACAAAAATAAAAAATAACCTTGTTTGATAACCAAACATTTGAGGGGTGGTTATTATGCAAAGTTGAAGTTACGTAATGATATTAACAAATAATATTCCTTATCTGCTCTTGCACTACAACAACTCTCGCCCTCACGGTATCAAAGATGCATTAATTAAGGTATGTTTACGGTAGATGTGAGATTAGATGATGTGAAGTACATATTTTTTGAAAATATATTATTTACGATGATAATAATTTTATTATAAAATAATAAAATTATTTGATAAATATATCATATATTGCAATAGTATATAATAACGATCACTGTTATACCTTACTTATATTGTAAAAAATAAATCGAGTCCTCCAACTTCGACATCTCATCAGAAAGAACTCGCAACCTGTTAGCTGACAATAGACGTCAAAAAGAAAACGAAAAGAAAAAAAACAAAAGTTAAAAGCGAGAGGCGGACCACTCTGTGAAAGGCAGCGTGGTCGTCGTTCCACGGCGTGGGGGGCCGCGAATTCATTGGTCCGACAGGGACATGTGCCGCCGGCCCGGAGCGGGCAAAAGCCACACGTAATCGACGATAGCGACAGGGACTTATAAGGCAGGCGTGGGATGCGCGTGTACCTCCTCTTATCGACTCCGTCGTTATCGTCGTCTGCCTCCTCTTAAGCAGATCCAGATCACCGTACAAGCTTTTCTATCGCCGCCGGCCGTCCATCCTCCGCAACCGCCGGGCCCCGCCAGTCACATGGTATTATAATACAGAACGTTCTTCTACAATTACACGAATTAAATTTGTGCAGAAATGGCAGGGCGGCATGTTGCGTTATTGTAAGGTTGGTGGTCACACCATCCAATGTATAATTATCTTCTGCAAGCCAGCGCACGCAGTCGGCTTTTTAAATTCCGATGATATATATATATATATATATATATAGTGTTGTTCAATCTTGTTTGGCTGTATTTTAATTACTCATCGGAAAGGTATTATTATATATCATCCAACCTTGGCATCAATTTTTTAACGTCTTGTGAATAACAACGCAAAGTTGTACGACCTGCACAAGGTAAAAGGTCTTGGATTTTATTTAACAACGTATTTTAATTTTAACTTTAATTTTACATCAATTTTTATACATTATTATCATTAAAAAAGTATCAAATATTTTAACCTTCTGCCGTATTCAAATATGAACCGTCGCCCACAACAGATATTTTAATATAATTGCAGCTGATAAGATATGTACATGGAACGTGGATATATGCAGGTTCAGATCTGGCTTGATGAGGCAGAATGGAAGGTGGTATTATAGGCTGTATTTGTGGTGTAGTGCGATTAGTTACGTGAGATTTATAGTTTTTGTATGATTTTTGATGACGAATGATGGATAAAATACATTCGTCAGTTATAATTCAATCATTTTCAAATTTACCCTCACCTATATCAACTAATTACTTCTATTGTTTACTAGGTAAAATATTAATTTTAATATTATTTTTAATAACATTTTAAAAAATATATTGAAAAATTATCGCCCAAGGGAGAGTCGGGAAACTAGCAGCTGGGGACGTGTATCAACCAGCAGGCTGACAGCCGTGTACTTACCAAAAATCGGGTCAGAACTGAGCATGAGATCGTAACGTTACAACAATTACTCTTCGACGAGTCATAAAGTTAAACCGTATAGCTATTCCTCGTAAAATTTAATATATTATAAAAATATTGAAAAGACAATTATTGACATGTGAAGTTGTGTATTGTACTTTTAAATAAATTAACTCTTTTATCTGAATATTTTCCAAATTTTTAATGTGTACGGTTTACTATTTTTTTAATTTTACTGTGATTACTATACGACATTTCTGTATCCTTAAGGTCATAACTCTACGGCGAGCCATATAGTTATTATTGTTTAACATTTTTTTGAATCATTTAACATTTATTTCAATCCTTAAAAATTTAAAAAATAAACTACCACATTGTGAATTTCCTCTCGAAAGAATATTCGTTGATTTCAAAAAATGTTTTTTTTTAAATGGCAATATTAATAACATGCATGCTATAAAAAATTTATTATGACTTTATTATTTAACAATTGATTCAGATGGTACAATTGGCTTAGAAGTGTTAAATAATGTTAAAATTGCATTTGGATTTTTAATTGTGTATTGCATTCGGTGTTTTAAATTGCATTTGGATTTTTAATGTACAATTGGAGTTTTAATGTTAAAAGTCTGAAAAATTGGGAAATTGATGAACAATATTTGGTTTTATAACATGGGCACGTAATTTTTATTGTGCACGTATTGTGAACAATATTCAGCGTTTTAGCATTAAAAGTCTAAATATACTGAGAAGTTAGCGTTAAAAGTTTAAAAATTCTGAATAGTATATATATTTTGTTAAATATATTTGTTAAATATTATTATAGAAAACATAAGTACACAATAAAAAAAGAGATATCAGTACAAGGAGAATCGATCGATCCTTCGGTTCTTTCATCCATGTATTGTTTGTCAATTCTTGCAAAAAACAATTAAGAAAATCTGAGAAACGAATAAAGAAAAAAAATAAAATTTCTTTTCAAAGCCATATCAGTACAAGTTACAGGAAAATTTAAAATATTTTTTTAATATTTTTATTTTTATTAATATTTTATTTTCATTAACCTTTTTCCTTTTTTTCCGACTAGGTTATTGACGTACAAGGAGAATCGAGAAAATAGAGAATTTACAACATCAAGATAAGGGAAAAACATAGATCATAGGTTTAGAGAATAAGAGAAGTAACGTCAAAAGAGGCATAAAAGGAGAATTAAGAAGAGGAGAGATTTACAATATCGAGAGAAAGAGAAAAAAAGATGTTGATCGTAGAAATGGTAATTTACAATATACTTTAAATATTATCAGGAGAAAGTGAGATGGTGACAAAAAATGGTTAAGATAATAAAGTTGTGAGATATTTAGTATAATGGTGGGAAGTCTCGCGAAGTTAAGAGAGAAGAGCCGAAGATCGACGGAGGTGAAAAATATTAAAAAAATAATTTATATATACAAACGAAAATTTTACAATTTTGCGTGGTCATGCGATTGGTTGGTTGGCCGATCGATTACGAAAGCTGAAACCTCATTTCTTAAAAATTATTATAAAATTGGTTGGTTGGCTTATCACCGATCACCATCGTTTAACTACTTATATTATATTCTTTTTTAAAAAAAATGTTGATTTTACGTCACTGATAAGCACGTCAACGTACGCCGATTAACCTGGAGATATATATATACATATGATTTTTATAATATATATCTATATATGTGTATGTATGTATGTATATAGATTTAATTATGTCATGGTTAGTGATGTATTTGTCGTTGGTGTCCATCTTCGCGCACATGCGGGAAGAGCATTTTGACTTTGGGTTCACCGTCGTCGTCAATGTTTTCAGGCCGTAGGTTTAATTATCAACAAAACACATCTTTAATTTTCATTTAAACATTATAATTTTTTTTTTTTTGAAAATGATAGGACGAGATTTGACTAATAATTTTTTCTTGATCCATTTCGTCGTGTTGCAGGCATTTGAGTGCATCAGGACAAGCGTCAATAGGCGACTTTGACGATGACATCGTAAAAAATCTCTCGCTTTTTGGTGCACATTGCAACTAATTAATTAAGGGGTGTTTTTTTCTCACCTTTCCTTGTGTATTTTAACGATTGATGCTTCTTCTGAAATGAGCGGAAAGGATGTCCGAAATTGATGAGCTTTGTGCTTGAATATATCGGTGATCTCCACTCCTTCGACCTTGTTTATTTCAACGTCGTGAACTCAATTCAAAAAAACTGTTAAGAGTTGAAATCGAAAATGATAAAAATAACGATAATTCATGAGAATTTATTAACATTTTATACAGAACTAAAGTATTCTCTCTCAGAGCCGGAACAAATAATACCATAGAGAACACTTGAAATTGATAATCTCCACACCTGAATCAACGATTATATAATTTATTATATAATTCTAATACCTTTTATTTTATCATTTTTAACTCCAACTTCTTGAAATTAACTCAATAAATACATTTTAATTATAAAAAAATCATTATTGTACAAAAAAATTTAACCTTCTCGTCTAAGTGTGTTTGTTACGGAGATAGAAATAGATTACGTGAGATTTACGTTTTTCAAAAAATTATATGATTTATGATGTAAGTATTGTAGCATAATTTTTAATGTAAAATGTTAAAATTATTTGATAAATATTATTATAGATTATTATAATATATAATAATAAAAATTAAAATATATAATAAAAAATACTTAATTAAACAAAAACGTCACGTGAGGATGCACAGCTAGACGCGGACCATGTTGTGTTGTGAACAGGCGTAGGTCGTCGTCTTACCGGGAGCGGACAAAAGGCGCCACGGCGATAGTGACAGAAACTTATGAGGCTGGCGTGGATACGAGCACATGTACCTATCGTCGACCCTGTGGTTATCGTCATACGCCGCCCTTACCGACGACCACCTCACCGCCAGGTGGTTATCGTCGTCAGACGCCAGATCTGTTGGCTTCCCACCTCTCTCCAAAAGATGATGTAGATTCCAGATCCGGATGGGGATGGCCGAACCGTACAAGCCTCTTTCCATTACCGCCATCGACACCGCAACTGCCCGGCGGCCCCCGCCCCTGTCAGGGCCATCACATGTCTCCTCCGTCCGCCGGGACCACACCGACCTTTCTTTCTACCGTTCAATTTTATTCCTCCGCCCATCCCACGTCTCCAAAAGATATTTATCGATGGATGGCATCTGCAGGTGCGCCGATCAATATAATACAGAACGTACTTGTACAGATCCGGGGGTCCTTTTTGAGTTGTGAATGCGAATTAAATTTGTAAGGTTGGTGGTCACACCATCCAACGAATAATTATCTTCTGCAAGCCAGCGCACGCAGTCGGCTTTTTAAATTTCGATGACATATATATATATATATATATATATATATATATAGTGTTGTTCAATCTTGTTTGGCTGTATTTTAATTACTCATCGGAAAGGTATTATTATATATCATCCAACCTTGGCATCAATTTTTTAACGTCTTGTGAATAACAACGCAAAGTTGTACGACCTGCACAAGGTAAAAGGTCTTGGATTTTATTTAACAACGTATTTTAATTTTAACTTTAATTTTACATCAATCTGTATACATTATTATCGTAAAAAAATTTATCAAACAATTTACTACAAAATTTTATCAAACAATGTACAAGGTAAAAGTCTTAGTTCAGGTTCAGATCTGGGCCGTGTAAGATCACGTGCGCCCGCAGATATAATAAAGGGAGTGTTTGTCTTTTTTAATTTTAAATTATTTTTCCCCGATTAAATATTTAATTGATTAATTAAAAGGTACAAATGCAAAATCGTAGAGGTTAAAGGAGATTTGTGCACGTCACACTTTTTTAGAAAAGAAAATTTTAAATTTATTTTTCAGATTTTCAGGTATTTGTGTATTTTGAAAATTTTAAAAAAAATTTAAATTTTTTCATCACAATAAGTATAAATTTTTTTCATTATTTTTCATCCCCGTACTTTAATTCAATAGATTGGGTGAGTTTAAAGTTCATATTTTTTTAAGTCAATATAATTCTCGAAAATCTCTTTCTATTTTCTTATCTAACAATTACAGTAAAAAGATCTTTACTTTTATTATATCATTTATCAAAACATGTATTTTATACGGTAAAATACGGCTTCATGTCAAAGGCATTGTCAGAGTGTTTTTTTTTTTTTTTTCTTGACAAGTAGTGTTAAAATTGAAAGACATAATTGTGAATCGAAGTCTATGCCTAGGTGGAGATTTAAACTTAAGATCTTAAAGACTAAAAAGATTCTCAAAATCATCAGATTTTACTTACAACTCGGAAAGAAATGCCAGGCATTTGGTGAATCAAAACAAAATAGCTTCCGGCAGAGCCGTTCCCAGAGCACATGGGGACTTAATTAAGTGATATAAACTTGCCTTCTTGCAACCATTCGCTTTTGTCTTAATCAATGATTTGATTAATTACATACTGTTTTTGGTTTGAGTAAACTTCAAGAAGAACAAGCACAAAAGCAGCCTTCAATGTCGGAACATGCAAGTTGGATTGAGATCTCGTAAAAAAAAAGAGGCATGTTGGAGAAACCTATTAGAGTTCACACCTGACTGATTAACTAATTGGCGTGTTTAATTGTCGTCGTGTTTCTGTCTAACACGTAAGTTGTGTTTGTTTACAAATATTCTTAGCTTCAGAATTAATTTGGAGTAACTCTAACCTAAAATCAAATAAATAAGTACAGCCGCTCCAAATACTATATACAGTAGTTCTTGTTAAAAAGCACAACTATTTAGCAAATTTCAGAGGCGGCTCATAAGTTGCTCCTTCCATTAATTCCAACCGTGAAAATTACAAAACAAACCCTTCAACTTGTTTAGCATGATTAATAATATCTTTAATAAAACGTGAAATATTATGTGTAATGTTGAAATGTGATGTGTAATGTAAAAGTAAAAATATTACAAGATGATTGTTTTAAAATAACCATTGTTGGAAAAAGAAAGAAAGTCAAAATGTATTGAAAGAAAATTTATCAGAATATGTTGGAATGCTAGAAAAATAAGTGATATTTGTACCTTTGATAGAATTAAAATTGAAATAAATGTAACGTCTTAAAAAGAAGATGTTACGTGAGATAAAGTAAAGTCTGGATAAGGGAATTGAAGCTATAGAAGTTACTTTTATCAGTGGTCATCAAATTAAGTACAAATGGTAAAGATTTGTGAAGGGAAAAATGGAGAGAGAGTAAAAAAAATGATTAAGTGTTCAGTTAATAAAATAAGTCCATTAAATAAACATTCAAGTCATGAGTTACATTGGATGAAACTTAACTCAATGAAGTTAATTCGTTGGGTGGAGAGAAAAAGTATTTTAAAAAAAATCTACCTACAAAAGTAGATTCTGTAGACATTTACAGAATTCGTAGGCTATATATATATATATATATATATATAAAGTAGAGGATGATTGCTCCTTTATTAATTGTATTGTTAATTTCCCTCCAAGTAAAGGATGATTCGCAAGATAATATCTTTGTATGTACTTCTGTAAAGTGATCATATTTTAATCCTTGTAGGGTTTATGGCCAATTAGTGATGCAACCAAGAAAAGAATTAAAAAGGCAATAGTTGCTCTACCATGTGTAGATTTTATTTTATTAAAATTAATTGATTAATAAGAAAAGATTCATAAGTAATATAAGAGTTTTAATTTTACTTATTATTTTTAATGTGAGACTATTTTTTCATCTCAAAACCAACTGGCTATGAATGAAAGAGTTATATATATATTAAGTCTAGCTTATTCTCTAAATTTATCATTAATATTGACTATTTTAAATTTTTTATGTTTAGCTTTGATATCATATTAAAATTTCATCTCAAAATTAATTGACAATAAGTAAAAGAATTTTTTATATATTAATTTTAATTTATTTTCTACATTTATCAATATAGTATCATTTTAACAAATCAAACTTATAATTGAAACGTGATTAGTGGTTAGGTTAAGCTAAAACTTTATCAGAAGAGTTGAATCAAGGATTAAATCATTTAAGATCATTTGTTTATATTATGTTTTAAGATCATTTATACATAAAATGTGTATGTGAATTCTCTAGTTAAACACATGAGAAAACTCGTTCATACTCATTTTATGATTTTTATTCTTCGTCGCATTAGTGAGATTTTTGACATAAAATTGGTGTTATTGTGCAAATATATGATTTGAGTTTGATGTTTTTGATTTGTATTTTTTCACATTTTTGATTTCCTCGTTTGAGAAAACTTCAAAAGATTTGATTGATTTTTCCCAACATAATAAACATTGAAAAAGAAGTATTTGATAGTGTTAGCTTGCTAGCAATTAATGAAGAAATGCTTTCAAAAAGAATATCAAGAAAACTGTAAGTTCACTTATTTTTATCTTTCAAATTTCATATTCATGTGATATTTATGGATCTGTTTGACAAATGGCTGTAATTGTAAGGTTAATTAAATTTTCTATTATTTATACTTCAAATTAAAGAATAATTACACTTTTATCTCAGAAAACGACATGCAATATATTATTTGCTTATTCAGAGTAACGAGAACTTTTTGTGTTTAATTTTTTTTATAAATTTAAAATCTCATCATATATTTTGACGACTCTTAAAAGATTCAAATTTTTGCCAAAAAATAATAAAAAACTTTTTAATCATCCAAGTGCACCCTTGCCGTTGGCTACAAATACTGGTAATCGAACTTTTCAATTTCAATACTACAGACAAACTTTTGTACATTATCATTTTTTTAAATTTTTATATATGAAAACTTTTTTTTATTATAATTTACTATAAAATTTAACTCTATTCGGTAATAAAATTTAATTTCTAACTCTTTACCACGTTTACAACATACGTCTAATCTAAATCTATCTTTCAACCTTTACTGTGTTTTTTTTTTGTGTTCCAGTTTTTTATTCTTTTGTCGAAATGGAAGGATCGATGAGTACAAATCGGAAACTCGCAGTAACCAAAACGAAATTATGCAAACCATAGGGGCATAAACGCAAAGTATTTTTTAGAGATCTGTTTTTAATGTGTGCCATGGTAACACGCAAGAGGCTTGGGTATTTTTTTTATTTTTAAAATGTTTTTCATCGTCAATATTATTATTATATAAATTTTAACGTATAATTTTTTTTAATTTAAATTATCGTAAATTTTAATTTCGTTCGTAAAATTAATTTTAATTTTAAATTTATTTAACTTTTAAAATTAACTAAAACTCTTCCTAATGCACCTTGAATGTACATGTAAAATTTACATAAGAAAAAATATTGATTAAAATTAAATTTTCATGAAAATTATTCGTCTGGCGGATGCTTCCAACCAACCGCCCTGAGACGAGCTTTTAAAGACCACGTGCATTTGACCATAGAAAAAAGAAAAGAAAAAGGGAGAATCTTATTTAAGATACCGTAGAATTTGTAATAATTTATTTTTATAAATGGAGGGTAAAATTTAAATACAGAATAGATGCAAAAATAATAAAAAAATTTCCCACATCTGTGAGAATCATGTGTCACGAAGTTTTAAAAATAAAAACTGTTTTCTTGTGAGCAACCACAAAAAATCAGGTGAGTTTAATAAGTATTTAAATTTATAAATATGTAAGAAAAATTGGGAGCCACGTGCAATCGCGTGACAGCCACGCACTCACATGCTTTCAACATTTACAATTTAACGTTTAAAAATATAGAAACACACCAATAAATCTTAAATACGTAATAGAATTGATTAAGATTGAGCGACATTCCAATTTTTTAAAGATTACAATAAATATTGGTCTAAAATTATATACAAGAATCGTAAGGGAAAAAAATTAGTTTATAGAATTAAATTAAAAATTTTACAATAAAGTCAATCATTTGAATAAAAAATCCATATTGTCGGTGTTATTATTTTGACAAAAATATAAAGAAAGTAAATAAAATCACACCAATTTTTTTTTTGAAAATTATTATTGTTGTGATAATTCTAATAATATTAGTTAGGTTTAATATTATTAAAAATAAGTTTAATAAGAAATTGGTCAACACATTTTAATGATTAAAACCATACCAAATTATCAAAGATAAATAAATAAATAAATAAATAAATAAACGGTCCTGAGGTCTATTTAAGGGAAGTGTGCAGATCCCAAACCTTCGCACACACCCCGTTGTTGAAGAAACAAGTGGCGGCAAAACAAACGCTGCTGTTGTCCTGAGGTCGTCGTCGTCTTCTTCATCACCACCATCATCAGACCATCTTCTTCTTCTTCTTCTTCTTCTTCTTCTTCTTGTACTACCTCACACACAGAAACCCATCCAGGGACCTAAGCCAAGTTAGCTGGTCGTGGCAATGGCAGAAGGAGAGAGCACCGCCGGGACACCATTGCTTGAGAAGTCGTATTATGAGGACTGCCCTGGTTGCAGGCTGGAAAGGAAGAAGGAGACCCACAGGGGGATACCATTCCATGGGTTCTTCTACGTGTGGATTGCTACTCTTTGCACATGTAAGTGCACGTCCTTCAAAATATTATTTATTATTATAATATATGTAACAGCTTACCTTTCAAATACTGTGCTGTTCATCATCACCACCATCGTCTTCTTCGTTTTCTTCGTCTTCTTGCAATTAATGACTTGGATGGGAGTTCTAAGGTCTGTTCTCACAATCTTCAAATCACACCACTGATGATGTCCAGAACCTCCCCTTTTTCGGGAGCCACATCTCTAGCTGGTTTGGCATACAGGGAGAGGACGATTCAATGGAGTTCCATCAGACATGTCCTCTTTTGTGTTTGAAAGATTGGGTTAGGTTTGGTTTCAGCAGATACTGCTTGTCATCAGTGTTGTTCAATGGGGCAAAGCACTGCAAACCATCATTTTTCTTCCAAAAGGGGGTGCTTTAATTTGTTTTGAGCATCATTCACAAGTAACTTTTTTGTCAACTTCCAGAATCACTTTCAACATCATTATTACTATATAAATTTTAATGTATAAACTTCTATCATCTTAATTAATTACTATATAATTTCAATTTCGTTCACGAAACTAGCTTCAATTTCAGTTCTATCCAACTTTTGAAGCTAGAAAAAGCTGACCCAAAGGCACCCTTGGTCTTGCCTCACCCATCTCTTCCCTCTTCATTTCACAATGACTCCAAAGAATTCAATTTTAACTTTTTTCCTCCGACTTTTAGTTATCTGTTGGTGTGTTTCCAACCTTGAAAATTAGGACCTTGAATTCGTGACCAAAGGAAGGAAACATGTTTGAAAAAAATAGTTTTATATTGAAATCAATAAGTAAAATTAAAACTTTAATATCACCTGTGAGTCTTTTTTTTCACTAGCAAATTGATTTTAATAAGTCCATAAAACATGTTTTCTTACCATCCACACACACACGATCGATCTTGCGTGTGTTGACTTTAGTTATCGGTTCATCGAATCAAATGACCCTTCTATTCACCTTGATTACAGTCGGTCATTGATATTGTTTGTTTCAAAAAAAATATAAACTAGGTGTGGTTCAGAATATTCTGAATGAAACGATGGCCCACGCTGTATCTGAAAATTTCCAACCGAAAGAGGTTGAAATTTTTTTTAAAATGTAAAGCTCAACTTCTTTGTTCAACATTTTTAATTCAAATTACAACTTGTTCAACCTGACGTATACAAATAATTAAATTAGCAACATATAAACAATATGTTTCGATCGTGATCATTGAAAAATGCTTGCATATTTCGAGATGCTGGTCAAAATAATCGTTACTGTTATTGGGCATGCATGTTAATACATCAAGGTCATGTATTAGTTTGTGGGAGCTTGAATTTTAATAGAAAAACATGTTTTCTGGTTCTTAAAGCTTTGGGTTTATTTCTTCTGTAAGAGATACTATTTTTATCACAAGTGTAAAATCAAATCTTGGTTTGCTTATCGTGCTTAACTACAAGAAAAAAACCATTCACTACAGGTGTAAAGCTTAATACTACTTTTTTTAGGTTTGTATATTATAAACTATTTTTTCCAACATATCCTTGCACTTGTAACTTTGATACTATATAGATTTTATTTAATTAAAATTAATTAACTAGTAAAAAAAGATTTACAAGTAATATAACTGTCTCAATTATACTTATCTTTTCTAATATAAGACTATTTTTCCTAACATATATTCAACTCGTGAGTGATGCCTTTACTTTCTCTGTAAAAAGGCAGTTTCTGTAATTTGTAAAGATGATTCTGACAGTGAAGAAAAATCTAATGCGACATAAGTGAATTTGTTTATTCTGTCTCTCATCTTTCTTTCTAGATCGAAAGTGAGTAATTCTATTTTTCCCTTCGTATGAATCTTTTATTGATTTAAATTATTACAATCTAGCTTAGCTTGTTGGGTGTTTTGTAAACGATTGGTCCATACATATTGTCCTTGCGATGCAGTATATAGTCCAGTGAGTGCAGTAAACATAAAAAACTTGAGAAAATTTATTATTGCCACCTATCCGTGCAAGTGGACATGCAAGCATCGATCTGATGGTGTTTTACTTGTTTGCTCCATAATCCTTGAATACTGCTACTGCACATGCATTCACTGCTTGTCTGCTGATGCATTCACCTACTACCTCAACTATTTTTTGCAATCTAACTAAGGTTTCATTTAGTAACAATCTTTCAGCTTAGCTCTAACTTTGCATAAAATTCTCACACATCATTATCATCGTACAAATCTTTATGTATTAAGTTTTTATCTCATAATTTACTGTAAAGTTCAATTTTATTTGATAACGAGATGGAACTTCCAACTATTTAGTATTCAAAACTAGAATACTTTGTTACCAAACACACTCTAAATGATTATCTGAAAAAGTTTTGAAGATTACCTGATCGATAGTTTGAAGACCAGCAAGTTCATCCTATAGACTTATATTTACCTAGTTCGATCATGGCACTATAACCTAGCTATTATATTAATTATTCATCTGGTTTGCTAGCTATCCGCGTTCAACTTCTTTACATGCATATATGTTCTCTAGTTTTCCTCGATCTCTCTGTAGCCATTCTAATTTGTTGTAGAAATTTCCCGAATTTCATTACCATCATTTCTAATTCTTTTGCATATGTATATATACAACTTTGAAATCTGTCTGACTCATATATATATATGGATCTCATATTGCTATATTTATATAAAATTCTTATCATTTCTTTTGCTGTATTTCAGCGTTGCCGATATCGTCACTGTTCCCATTCTTGTATTTTATGGTATGTTTCTATTGCTTTTCTGAAGTTTTTGAAAGTCATTAATTTCATGTTTTAGTACATTAGCGTAATGCGCCCAGATCAACCAATTACTTTAATCTTCTTTACTTTAATCTTCGTTTTGAAAGTTTAACCAACATCTCCAGATTTTGAATATTTATTCTATATATGTATTGGTGTTGCAGAAATTTTTTTTTTTTTTCCTTTCTTAACATACAAATCTAGAATTATATATTCTTCTGGATGGATTACGATATACTTTATTTCTAACTTTTCCATGTGATAATAGCTACCAGTGGCATTATTTTGACAGATAAGAGACTTGCAAATTGCCAAAAGAACAGAAGACATTGGTTTCTATGCAGGCTTTGTGGGTGGGTACATAGAGCTGCATCCACAATTAAACCTAGCTTCTTTATCCATTGAAGTTCTAGATTTGTATGTTAATACTTTCACTCTTTTTATTTCTGCAGGATCTGCTTTTATGCTTGGAAGATCAGCGACTTCTATGTTCTGGGGAATTATGGCAGACAAGTATGGAAGAAAGCGGGTTATACTCCTTGGTTCCATATCAGTGTTAGTACCACCACATACATTCCTGTGATGTAATTATGTCAACGCAATTAGAAGAGGGTTTATCTTAATTTTTGTATACCATAATGATACTTCTTGGGAATCAACATTATCTCATTATATTAATTCTCAGGATTATCTTCAACACTCTCTTCGGTCTTAGTGTAAACTACTGGATGGCCATCTCTACCAGGTTCATTCTTGGATGCCTTAATGGAATGCTCGGCCCAATTAAGGTTTGTAATTACTTCCTAATCAAGTTTTACATATATGTTAAAAGGAACTGTTCTTTCAGAGAAGTAGAGGAGGACTTTTAATTCTAACCATGTGTCTATGCTTGTCCTTGCGTTCTGACTTTTTCCAGGCATATGCTTCAGAAGTTTGCCGTCCTGAACATGAATCTCTGGGATTATCTCTTGTAAGGACCAACCCTTTGTCGTTGTTTCTATCATCATATATATCATATTGTTCTTCCTGCAACAGATCATCCACATGCTTAATTTGATAATATTATCAAGTGATGATGTTGTCATCCAGTAGATTAGGTGGTCACCACCTTCTACAAAATAATTATTTCATAAGCTTTGATGCCTGGGTGACTAAACAGCCATTTAAATTTTTATTTTTTAAACATAGATTACATATATATATATACATATTTTATAATAACTACAGGTATTTTTGGTCCTATTATTTCTTAAATAACATTCAAATACATAAATTATCTCAAGCTAAGATAACATCAAAATAATAGCTCTAATATGTATACTTTAGTAATATATATAATTATATGTTTCAAGATTTATGTATATTTCAATAGTATTTCATCTAATATATATATATATGCTAAATTTTTTGCAAGAAAAAATATCAAATTGTATTAAAAAATATATATTTAATTAAATGATCCACCTTAATAAGTATGTTTTACCTAATACAAATTTACAAGATGAACATGTTAAAATTTCATTTCAAAATCAATCATATGTTAGGCTCAATTTAATCTTTTATATTTATCAATATAAGATTATTCCAACAGAACATACTAAAACAGATTCAATCATATTTCAGGTCGGTACATCTTTGAGTATGGGACTGATTATCGGTCCATCTATCGGAGGCTATTTGGCACAGGTATATATGATGTTCTGATTTTATCGTGAACAACAGATGTCTGTCTAGCATCTAACAATTTGACCATAATATTGGGGATGATATTGTGCAGGGAGTTCCACAAGTTTATTAATTATCTTAGTAAATTAAAGCATTCATTGTGGGACTCTGAACAATTTTATTTTGTTTTCTCATTACATTTCATTTGTTGACTTGTGTTGTTTTGAAAACATGAAATGTTAAATTTCATCATTCAAGTTAGTTTATAGATATCATTAGAAATCAATTATTTTAGTGAATTGAGGTCCTTACTTTGAGTGCATGTGCTGTAATCATTTTTTCTTGAATTTTCGAATTTAATGCCAAATTTTCTTTTCTGATTTCATACCAGCCTGCTGACAAATTTCCAAGCATATTTTCCAAAGAATCCATTTTTGGGAGGTAACTTGTATATATGTTGGATGCCAATAATTTACATATTCTGATATCACATTACTTTCTTGTATCTGTAGATATATAAACTGGTCATTTTCTCTAATGCAGGTTCCCCTACTTCCTGCCTTGCCTTTGTATATCAATATTTGCCTTTTGTGTCTTCATTGCTTGTATGTGGATGCCGGTAAGTCCTTTCTGTTCTTAGGAGTTAAAGAGACCATCATTCTAACATTTCATTCATTCCATAATTAATTTTATAACATCACCAATAAATGTTAAATCATTGTGTGCAACGCTCCAATCTGCACATGACTTTACTGTTCCACAGGAAACACTGCACACTCATAAACAAACGACGGAAAAGGGATCAAGTGATGATCTGGAGTCATGTGAATGCAGATCGGGTGATGAACCAAAGAAAAGGGATGAAAGTTCTGAACTGAAAAGGCCAAAAAAAGAAAATCTCTTCAAGAACTGGCCATTGATGTCATCCATCACTGTATATTGCATTATTTCACTTCATAATATGGCATACACTGAGGTGAGCCTTGATTAAATTAATCTTCTCCCTGGAAGATTACAGACAGATTCTTTTTCGTGTTTAATTTGCTGTATATTTAACTTCTCCTTAGGAGTTTATGATGATACTTAATAAATTAATCATATGAAATTATACTCTTTGGAACAGATTATAGATGATTGAAATTGGATCTTCCTTTTCAATCCTTGATTAAAGTTCATCCAATGCATGGCAAATAGAACTAAACATGAATATAGAAAATTCTCTTTATTTTTAGTCAATTAATTTTGAATTGAATATACACATTTCAATAGATATTATCCTATGCATGTGTTCTGTGTACCAACAGAGTGCTTTAGTGTGGTCTTGTGTCCAATACAACTTTAATTACTCTTTTTTTCGAAACACCACTTTAATTATGAAAACCCTAAACCCCATCTTTGATTACTAATTTTTGCAGATATTTTCTCTATGGGCGGAGAGCGACAAAAGTTATGGTGGATTGAATTTTACAACCCAGGATGTTGGCCAGGTCCTTGCCATCTCAGGTACAACCATCTCATTTTGATACATCAATGCTTTTCATGCTTTCATGGATGTAGTAGGAGTTTGATTGCATATATAATTCATTGACCCATTTCTCAGAACACCTCCATCACCTAGGGTTAATTTAGATAGTTAGTCTTACAGATAACCTCATAGTTGTTTGGGAACAAATTCTTTGGTTGCATTGTAGCTTGCAGTTGTCCTTTGAAGCCCCTTTCATTTTTTATTATTTTCTTCTTTATATCATTTACCACGTAAAAAATAGGTAAGTTCAGTAATTTTCTGTTGTAACAAATTGTTTATAGTTTCGAATATTCTAATTGTGATTATAATTTATGAATCAGCTTTACTGATTACCACAACTTACAAATTTTGTGCATATTAGATGTTTGTGATATATAAGGAAAGAGTTGTCATATTCTACTAACTGAATGGCAAGAACTGTCTGAAAATATTATATTGATTGCTTATTTTCCTTTTTCACATATGTCATGTATAGGTGCTAGCCTTCTGCTATTTCAAATGTTCTGCTATAGACATATCGAAGGGCTGCTTGGTCCCATTGCTTCTTCTCGCATTGCAGCAGTATATCTTCTGATCTTCGCTTGAAATCATTTCATTTTTATCATAAAATTTGGACAGCAATTGATATTTTTCCTGACTTGCAGCTGATATCAATTCCATTACTCTGCTGCTATCCATTTTTCACGTACCTGTCAGGGATTACACTTAAATTGGTGGTGAATGCTGCTTCAGTGATGAAAAATGTTTTATCTGTAAGAATCAAAATCAACTCAGCCTCAGTAGGATTAATACTAGCATCTTAGCTGACAAAATGCTTGTGCCATTTAAAGTGAAATCTCAAATCAGAATCCTCCTTTCTGCTCTAACAAGTAGCTGTCAAACCATAACTTAATTATACATGGAAAAAGCCATGGTAATTTGTGGTTACATGTTTAGAATTAGTTTGTGGAAATTGTTGTTATGTGTTTGAGGTTTTGAATTGAAAGTTATTGCTGTAAAGTTTTCCTGAAGCAAAAAAGAGAGGTTTGACTCCCTTGTGTGCATGTAAATTAACACAATTCCAAATGTGGTAAAACAAAACAACTC
Organism: Amphibolis antarctica; assembly: GCA_024699675.1. NCBI lineage: Eukaryota > Viridiplantae > Streptophyta > Magnoliopsida > Alismatales > Cymodoceaceae > Amphibolis > Amphibolis antarctica. The sequence goes on along the minus strand of JAMKPZ010005392.1, from coordinate 1,726 downwards.
ATGGGAAAGGCAGTGAACTATATATGTTCCCATTTTTGTGCATTTCCACTTTGCAAGTGTATGTTTTAACCTCACTCAATTCCAAACTAACAAGTATAGCTATAGAGAAATATTCTGGTAGGATCATTGTGCACTGCTATAGATTTTGAAGAGAACATAAATCTAATGCCCAATATATTTTTGTCTGGAATCTATTTATTGTATTCATGCAGAATGCTTTGTGCACTGATTTCTGTTCTAAAGAAAAGCTTACCTTTCTGTTCTGGGTTAATGCCTTCCCTATTGCTTGTTCAGGTTGTATGCATAACTGGAATGTTCATCTTACAAAACAATGCAGTGGTAATGTATCTGACCATCATTTGCCATTCAACCATCAAACCATATATATGAAAGCTAACACTGTGTACATCCAAAACCGACAGGATCAACATCAAAGGGGAGCTGCAAATGGTATTTCAATGACTGCCATGTCTCTTTTCAAAGCGATTGGTCCAGCTACTGCCGGTATAGTGTGAGTACCACCCAAAATATTCCATTTAATTTCATTCTCATAAATGTAATCTGCTTGTTGCATCTCCAACCAATTGCTTTGAAAAGTGGCATGACATGCACGAGCTTGGTAAAATAAAACATGCCATCTAGATCGAGCATTCTCTTTGTATCAGCTTTGGTTCAGTATCACAGAAAAAATCAGTGTCCTGTGATCATTCCTTGAGTGAAGTTCTACCATTTACACAAGAAATCATTGACACTGCAATAATTCGACATGGTATTCTGTAATCTCTTCTACCTCTGCTAAATAAATTCTTCATATTAATTTGCAGATTTTCATGGGCACAGGAACGGCTAAAGGCTTCCTTCCTTCCTGGTAAATGTCCATGAAGAAACTAACAACAGTCTCAGCATGCTGTTCATCTTATCTTGCCTAATTCTCACACTCTGCACCTGCAGGGGATCAGATGGTTTTCTTCGTCTTAAACACGATTCAGGCAGTGGGTGTGGTTCTGACATTCAAACCTTTTCTAGCCGCACGGATCAAAAAATGAGAAGATCATGGATGGAATACGATTGGAATCTCAAGGAAGGTGAAGTGATGAGCAGACCCTATGAATTGTGGAGCCCTTATACCCCCATGATTTTGTGCCTCAAGCCATGTAACTAAATCGTTCCCAATGCTTTCTATTGTTCATAGAACCTCTGTAATGTCTTTTCCATTTCGACCACTAAAGTAGTAACTCAGTGGTTGTGAGAATTTCTTTAGATTTTAAGATTTCATGTTCAAATCTTTACTCAGATATAGGTCTTTTATGAAATCATTTCAACTTTTATGCTTAATTTTTTTTGTCAATGCAAACAAAAAAATAAATCATATACTAGGTTATGAGCGGAAGAGTTTAATTATGTATTAGGTTTAATTCAGTTCATATTTTAAATAACATAAGATTATACCAATATTTTTCTTTACTTGTAACTTAAGGAAGGTTTGTGTTTGAAAAATATGAAAAATAATGAGAAATAATAAGTTAAATTTTTTATTATTTTTAAAGACACAAACTCCCTTACAAACTCAACTATCTTTCTGATATTATTTTGAAATTTCATTTCATTGATAATTGACAATAAGTAGAACAATTTTATTTCCTGATTAATAAAAGATATTGAGATAAGTATCAAAATAAAAAATTACTAAAATATCAAATTCTTTGGAAATATTTGATTTAAAAAT
>JAMKPZ010005391.1:0-16691 GCA_024699675.1 Amphibolis antarctica | reverse complement strand
GAGATCGACAGACACCTACAAAACTCGTACCATCTTATTATATAATAACATTTATAAAATATTTTTAATAATTTATATTAAAATATTATATTAAAACTTTATATATAATTTCTTTGAAGTTATAAATTCTATCCTATTCGATTTTACCTTTTAAATAAACGCTACCTGAAATTTAAAATAATCATTGAATTTAATTTTATAGTTATTTTAGAAGGAGCGAATGAAATTAATAAAAATCGAGTAATTACCGAATTTTACTAAAATAACAATAAAAAGATAATTTACTGACAACGTTAGATAAATTTATCAGTAAATTATCCACTGAATGCTAATTAACCATAGAATGCCTTCTCATACAACATCCCTTTCTTAGTTTTGTGAGATTGATGAGCATGAGATCAGAAAAACAAGTAATTAACTTTTGTTTGGTTTTAACTTTTTTTTAATTTTAAAAGTTATTTTTAATGACATTATTACTATACAGATTTTAATGTATAAATTTTTATTACTTAAATTACTATACAATTTCAACTTCATTTATGAAATTAACTCTAACTTCAATTCTATTTAACTCTTCGAACTAAAAAAAATTGACTTCAGATGTACCTAATTATCAATATGAATATAAGAGGACAAAAACTTTTTATTTTTGTTATATATCACTTTATATAAAGAAATCCTCAGTATTTATATTAATCTAAGGGTTTGTAAAATGATGGAAAATGATAAAAAATGAAAATAGTGCGAATTTAATTCTCATTAATAAAGTATTTGTGTATGAAATGTTCTACGAGAATTTTCTTTCCACGAGAAAATGATACTATATATTGTAGAGATGAAATTTTTTTTCCAACCTTAATACTAATAAATGATATAAAAGAAAGTTGTTGTTGCTTGAGTCACTTACGTAAGAAACCATTGATAATAAAACTTATGTCAATGCCTACCTGCTTACTACTTATCACTCACTTGCTTATCTGTCAACAAAATAATTGTATGTTTATGTCTACTCATTCGTAATTTGTTACTCATATTTGTTTGTTTATCATTCATTGCTTACCTATAATTCTATCGATGAAAACCTTCACTCATTTGCGCCCACACTTGTTCTCACTAAATCTGATGTGCTTATTGATATAAGGAAAGAAAGATTGGTCAAAAAGAAAAAAAAAAAAAGAAAAAAGAAAAAAGGTGAAAGAAAAATAAAGAAAAAAATGTAACAAAAAAAAGATAAAGAGCGAGAAGTTCTTTATAAAAATATTTGTTTACATGTCACAAATAAGTATATCATCAATATAGATTAATAAGGTAGTTAACTTACCATTTTTTCTAGTAAATAATGAGTGGTCAGATTAAGACTGTGAATTCATTTCTGTCCAGCACATCCTTAAGCTTGAAAAACCAATTCATCGATACTTGTTTTAAGTTATACAAAGATTATCTTAATTTACATACTTTATTAAGATATTTAATGTATCCTAATGGAGGTTTCGTGTAAACTTCTTCATTTAAATTTCCGTAGAATGAAGTTTCACTTTCATTTCTAAGGTTTGACATAGTTAATACTTCAATAGTTAAACTTAGTTTATTAAATGTATCTTATGCTCATATGGTAATTTATAATTTATATTGAATATGATATATATATATATCATAGTTTCACAAGTGTGTATTAAAAAATTAGTTCAACGAGTTAAACCAAATATAAGACCTTTTAGTTTATTTTTTTTCAAGTTTCATAAATATTGATCCATGCTAACGTCAACAATTAACGATTCAAATTGTAATTAGACCATAGAAACCAAAATTGAAGTAAAATCAGTTTGAAGGCCGATTCAATTATATATGTAAAGAGAAAAGGGCAACTAAAAATGGTTTATATACACCATATAAGTCTCTAGATCTCATCCATATCATACATTTCAATTTTCCAAGGTTATATTTATTTTGAAAGCACGTACAGGCACACAATCTCCAATATTTCCTTACAAAGTTGAAGATCAGAGAGCTATGATCCATGAGTCTATGACACCAATGATCTCAATTGATTGCTACCACAAGCCCCAACTACCTAGAAAAAAAGAACACGTGTGATGTACTTCTAGTCAAAAATCAAATTTCTGAATGCAGGAGCTCAGAACATGTCGCATGATTTCTTAAGTTGATTTTGGGCATTCTCGTTTCTTTTGTAATTACATTACACAGGTCATGGCGGTCAAAAACTCTCTATTCTCAGGTTAATCCTCATTCTGCAATAGCTGCTGCAGCTCGTTAACCACCAGCCATGCCTTGTGTCCACCAACGATTTCATCTTGCCTGTTGCAATCCTTCCAAATCTGGCATGACAGTAATGTAGTCATGTAAGAGAGCAACTCATCAAAAAATGATGCAACACCTAAAGCTGAAAAGGTACCTGAACAGTGGGCATCCTCTGTATGCGTTGAAGGTTCGGTTGTACATGCAGCAGCACAGGATACCACAATTAAATGCAATTCATGGGAGGGCACGCCAATTGGAGCATATGAAAGGTACACAAAAAAACTCAGTTGTGAAGTAAATCTTTCATTACTGAAAGAGTAGAAAGACACTTGTGAATCTCTAACTGATAGCAGGTAGCTTAGTTGATCTTCTACTTTAAGGTTGTGTTTGTTTGTAGTTTTAGTTCTAGTTTTAGTTTTCAACTCTTGTATTGTAACTGGAGTTGGTTGAAATTGTTAATTAAAATTGAAGTTACATTTGTTTGAAGTTTTTGTAAGTTTTCGTTTGTATCGTCAGTTGCCTGTGTTGTGTGGCACAATGTTGATTGTCGTCAACTTCAACAGCTTCTAATAATGAGAGTTGGAGTTTGAGAAACAAAGAAGGCCTAAACAGGGAAATTTGGGTTCAAACTCAAGCTAAAAGCATTACCATTATAAAAAGGAAAAAACTAATTCCCTCTTCCTCGAGATATGCACAAACAAGTAATTTCATGGGAATTTGAAGTTTTTAAAATGAGCCTGAATTAGCATGAAGCTTTTGAAGTAAAAGATGGTATTCAAAAGTATGCATTTAAATTCATTCCCATAAAAAAAACTTCCATAAAACAATGAAAAGCCTACAGTGTTTTTTTTTTTTGGGTGTTTTGACAAAATTCTAGTGACCTGAAAAACTAAGTGAAATCTTCTTCGAAAAAAATTTTATTGAGAGGAAGAAAATCAAGGGACTAATTTTATTAATGATGCCTCAGCATCTAGAAATGTTATTTCCAGGAATCAAGAATTATATGAATTCATTGAAGTGAGTCTGTTGCACCGTATGACATGCATGATAAAGATATCAAACATTATCATCCTCAGATAATTGTCAGAATCAACAAATTGTACAGAAATGGCATAAACAAAAATAATATGTGCTACACACTAGGCACCATCCGGGAGAAAAAGATGCAATTGATAAGATTGAAGCTACACACTTTAGGTTAATATAGATTATATGTGCTACTCACTAATTGGATAAAAAAATCATATCATGATAAACAACCATTTTGCAAACTAATGTGCTTCTAAATATTTTTTGCGAGGCAAGTTTTTTTACATAAAACTACAGATAATACAAGTCTTTCCTATAATGGTTCAATGAAGAAAATGACATACTTTCAAAGCTATTGGTCAGTAGAATCCCAAATTAAGAAACTATCAAGAAGTTCAATTTTCACAACTTGCAGCATGGAAGAGAAAATCAATTAACATGGAAAAGAAAACCAATGCTTTAAAAAAGAGAACTACACAAGTTATAACTTTGTTATTCAAGGGATTTGTACTGAGTTCATTATACAAGGAATAAGGAACAGATGGAGTACAGTATACAAACATGATAAAACACAACTTACCATAACTCCAGCACGGTTCACAAGCTTTTGGGGAGCTGAATTGACGTCAACACAATAAAACCTGATTCTGAAGAGAAAAACTATAATTTTATATCCTATCCCATTTGACAGCTCCTATTTTACAATATCAAGGTAATATACAAATACAGAAGCTAGACAAAAGTGACTGTTATAGCAATATGCCTATGCATTTATGTTCTATTTATGCATAGGAAGCATTAACCTTGGATAGTAAGTAGCTGCCAACTTTTCCAACTTGGGTTTCAAATATATGCATTTCCTACACCACTTTGCCATCCTGCATTTAAAACTTAAAAATAAATATAACCTTTAAATAAATCCAAAATAGAAATTATTTGACATCCTTTGTTCAAGATTTTGAATATAGGCAAATCATAAGAACTATGTGAAATTTCAAATCAAAATTAATTAGCATTGAATGGAGAAATTCATTATATATTTAGTTCCAAGTTTAGTCCTTATACCATGGATGAGAGACTATTCAAACACTCCTCCTCATTCATGACTTAAACCTACAAGTATCCTTTTTATTTTAGATTGAGTGAATGTGAATGAGCCTATTCCGATACTATGTGAAATTTCAACTTAAAATCAATTAACATTGAATAAAGTAATTTTATCATATATTGGTCTTAAGTGTAGTCCTTACACTACCTATGTAGAACTATTCAAACAAACAAGTACTTCTAAAGGCATGAGTGACTTGAGAAGAAGAGGAGAGCAGATGCAATTGAGGGATTTTTAGCCTGCAGAAATCAAGGCATTATTGTGATCCACAGACAATACAATGTGAGGATAAAATGCCCGACAACAGGTGGGATAAGAGGATATAACAAATAGTTGATAATGAGATATACAGTAACAACAATATTTGATGGCATTCATTTATGTAACAAAAACTAGAGTTCAAAATAAAAATGAGAACCTGTCTAAAATGAGCTGTATAATAGTGCATTTAATAGAATCTAAAGCATTAGTTGGTGAAACTCAGAGACTTTGTCATGTCAAGTTACTAAAAGAGCAAAAAAGATTAATGCAAAATTTTGTTTTGTTTTCTAGAATTAGCACGATAGAATGGCATGAAAAAATGAGCATAACATTAAACAAAATGATATCAAAGACTATAGCTTAGGTTACAATATAGAAGTTGTGGATTATATGATTATATATCATGAAGTGAACAATCGTGCTTACACAAATAAATAGGATGGGGTTATGTGACTTTTAAAAGCTCATGCTAGAAAACCTAAAATGGAAAACTGCCTGATCAAGAAATCCAAAGCAAAGAAAAAAACGAATGAAATAAGCGAATCAGACAATACAAATTATGCACAGCCTACAAGCCTAAATTAAATCAAAACTCTCCATGATCTAAGCAGGAAATGCATCACTCGTAGCTTTCACACAATGATTCATGAATCCATTTTCTTAGTAGATGAGAGAAATAATATAGGGTCAAGAGCTCATATGAATACAGGCTTTATTTTCCTGACATTCTTACGACAACTTTACAAATGCTAAACCTCCAGATTTCGTATAGATGATGTGAATGCCTGAAAACTACAATTTTGAACTTAACAGATCTTTGTATTCTGTAATTCAAGCATTGATGATGGTCACACGTGAAAAAATTGAACATTAAACTAACCAGTCAATTTAATAACTTATGCACCCCAGCTTTCAAAGAATGAGTATTGAAATCACTTGAATTTTTCTTTTGCAAATACTCCTGGCAGCATAGGTTGCGATCAATGCAGTTGACTTTAGGTTTTCACAAATTGCCATACCAAGGAACTACTAAATCGAAGAACACTTTTTAGCATGAACAAAGTGCACTCAAGCATCTAGCCCTGAACTCAAGACTGATCTAAGTCCTTTATTGCAATAACTAGAAACGGTCATCACTTCAACCAATCGATCAACTCCCGATCCCGCCTACACCCTTGGAACACCTTCAAATACGACATCTAGTTTTTATGGAACAGTCAACGATCATCATAAACGGGAAAAACATATTTCAAACATAGATTTTTTTAAAAAAAATCAGATACGGATCTCGAAAACTAACCACAGCACAACGACGACCTTTCCGGCGCGGTGCGCGCCCTCCACTACTTTATCAAACTCCTCCTCCCCAACAACGGGCTCGAGCTCGACGGAACAGGGTCCATCGCCTACCGATCGTTCTTTCCAGGACGCAGCGGACAATGACGCGGCCCTGCACAAGGCCGGGCGCGCCGAGAAGAAGTTGCGGTTAAGGATCGTCGGACTGGGAGAGAAGGAAAGGGAGGAGGCCGATGTGGGAGTGGAACGGCGCAGTTGGAGCTGCAATGGGACCGGGTACGAGTGGACGAGAGCCCGAGGCATGGGTTTTCGTCGGGAACTCCGGTATGCAAGGCTACGCGGCGGCTGGTAGGTCATCCAAAGGTCATGATTTGGCAGGTAAACTTTGCAAACATCGTTTGTGTGGTCATTTATTAATAATATTTTTTACTCTACGTATATAATATTTTATAATATCATTTATTAAATAATTGTTATTATTTATAAAATTAAACGTTACTTTTAGATTGGGTAAGCATTTTGTAAGTTAATTGAATTTTATGATTTTACGTAGTGATAAATCCACACAAACAAGTCTTAAGTTTGGTTATGGGAACACACGTTTTTCATTATTGACATAAGATAAGTTTGTATATTTAACATATGCCTTCTGATCGCTCCCTTTCAACTTGAAGGGCGTCACAATTCATATTTGTCAATGCTAACAAAATTGTAAAGGACTTTTATTTGAAGAAAATTTACAATAAAGATAAAAATCATGGAAGATGATACTGTGAAAGGAGAGCATTCTGCAACATCTATAATATCGACTTCTCCTGTAAAAGCTTAGGTAGTATCGATCATTTAAATAGACATATAACTACATGTGAAAGTAAACATAATAAAGATAAAATAATTCAAATTGAACTTTTTTTACTCATAGTGGTACTCTTTCATCGTAGAGTTACAATTTTAAATCAGATACGGAGGCATATACTAAATTAATTTGTTTAATTAATTTACCTATTAATTTTAGTAAAAGTAAATTTTATCGAGAATATGTTATTAAACAATTGTGTTTATAATATAAGCCTATATCTAAGAACATAGTTAGGAAACATGTTATTGAAGTATTTAACAAATTTAGACTTGAACTTATTAAATAAAAATGGTTATATTGTTCATTTTATTGATAATAATTAGATTTTACAAAAAAAGATTAATAGGATTTAGAAAAATTGCATATCCTTGTATTGTTAAAAATATTTTTTATAATGTTATGAAATTTTTTGATTTATATGGTATAAAAAGTAAAGTTGGTAATATTACTTTTGATAATATTGTCAATAATGCTGTCACAATTCCTATGTTTAAAGGTAGATTAAATCTATCCGTAGGTTTTGAATTATTTTATCAAATATGTATGTATTATATTATTAATCTTATTATACAAGTAGCTATTGTAGATCTTAAAATTTACGTTGATAACATAAGAGATGCAATACATTGTATTACAAGTGCAATAAACTTATACATGACTTTAATTTTATATGAGTCATTTGGTTTGCCACACAAAATATTTACTAATGTTCCTCATAGATGAAATTCTTTATATTTAATGTTAGAAAGTTATTTACCTTATGAAGAAGCTATTAAATATTATTATAATCATTTTGTAAATGATTATATTAAAGAATTAATTGAATATGATTTTGAAATGGTTAAATGTTTTGTTGATTTTTTAAAATCATTTTATGATATAACGGTTAGATTATCTAATGTTTATTATTCAACTTCTATTTATGCTTTACATTATTTATATAAAATTTGTTTAGTTTATTAAAAAAATTGTTTAGTTTAAATATAAAGATCACAAATTCCTATTTAAATATCGTAATATTTTCGTAAATTGAAAATAACATATTTCTTCTTTTCTTTCTTTATCTTTACGTTGACGCAAAAAATGTGTAAAATTAAAAAAAAAATACAATTGAAGATGCATAAATATTATAATTGAAATTTAATATATTTAATTTTACCATTTCCAGATGATACATCGATATCATAGCAAAAAATATTAAATTAAAAAATAAAGCAAAAATATTGCCAATAGAAATATCTTATTCATATAAAAATATCTGCAAGCGGTTAATAGTTGAATTAAAAAAGTAATAAAAATTATTTTTGTCAATTAAAAACATCAAATTTAAAATTAAATCTCATTTATTTTTAACTTTTTTCAACTTCAGATAGAACTGAAGTTAAAACTTATTTCACAAATGAAATTGAGCAAAGATGAGTTCTGATTTTTCCATTACGTAGGCTAATTTATTTAATTAACCAGTTTAACTATCCAATATTTTAGTTTTACTGTTTTAGTTTAATTCAACTATTCTTAAAGTTTTGCTATTTTCTTTTCTTAGTGCAATTATAATCATTGAATTTTTGGTTTTTGTTAGGTTTCATTTGAAGTTGACACCGTAAATTGGATAAAGGTAAAATTAAAGTTAGATTTCATTTAGATAACCTATTTTGACACTCTCATGGTGGAAAAATCAATTTTCGCACTACTTTGTCAATGAACATGATCTCCTTTTGTGTTCGCTTTGTTACGAAGTCACGTGAACTTAGTACTGAAGACTACTTACAACCACCTCTCTCTTCCCATCCCTCTTTGCATAGTCTTATGAATCTAGTACAATGGACACATTGGAAGTTCTTCTGTGATGTATTGGAAGTTTCTCTAGGATATACCGAAAGTTCCTCTAGAATATTGAAAGTTCATCTGAATGCACAGAAACACATCGAAAATTCTTTAGAGATACGCCAGAAGTTCCTCAGGACACTAGAAATTCTGTTATTATTATTATTATTTTTAAATATATTGTATATATTTAGTTATTTTAATTAAATCATAAAATAAATATTATTTAAAATATATAAATATTGATGTGAAGAAAGATACGATGACAAAATAACAAAAAGAGTACACCGAAAAATGTGAAGATAGTGATAAAAATTTAGAGTATTCTTACATGTTGGAAGTAGTGTTTGTGAATGAAACCTTAATTTTGAAATTAAAGTTAAATTTGTATAATAATTAAAATAGTAAAAATTTATATATTAAAAATAGTATTAAAAATAATTTTTAAAAACAATTTGAATGGACTCGGAATAAAACAAATAAGTTGTACTTCTTTCTTTGGAACCTTGCTCCGAAATAGTTGGAGATATTAAAAACAAATAAATGACAATTTTTACATAAGCATACAATACAAATGCAAAATAAATTCATGGGTTGTTTTGCGAATAACCCCCGAAAACTTCATTTCCTCCCGAAATCCCTACCTTCCTCTTCCGTCTCCGTTCTCCACCCGAAGAACCCAACCTTAACCCCGGGAACCGTGTCGGCTCGTCGACTGCCGGGTCCGGGGGAGGCGCGTGCGGCGAGTAGACCGTGGCTCTGCGCTCTCGCCTCCGCAGAAGAAGGGGCCGAGACAGTCCGCGCGCGCTGCACCGGTCTCCAGGCTGTCGGCATCATTCGGTCGTCCGCGGACGGAAAGTTCGGGACTTCGTTTTGCCACCGACCGGGTAGTGAGAAATCGGGAGTGAGTTCTTCTTTGTTTATGTCATTGGGATGTCAAATAGTTTTTTTCCTGGTCGCTAGGATGCAATGCTTGACGGCATGATCTTGGTTGTTGACAATAATATCGAGATTGTTTTTTGTAGTATTAATTATTTTTATGTGATTCGTATGATACCGTATCACACCGTGAATCATGATCAAGTTTCATTTGGGACATAGTTTGCGTAGAGTATCGTGGTAGTCCCGGATTTGCGTGATATTTTTATTTTGTGGCTGAACTATTTGTTTATCAATTGAAGAAGAGGAAAAAAAATTGTAACTGTAATGTGAGAAAAGTTAAAACTTTGTTATTTCTGGTTCCTTTTACACAAATTTTTCTTTTCTATTCCTCAAGTTACACGTGATACTTGCCTTTTCCGCTCTAACATTCAATTGATTAGAAATGTATGCTTAATTTTTTGCATTATTTTGAAATAAATGACAGTTGGTATAATTATTTTGGTGAACTTTTTGATGAATCTAACATAGGAAATTCTTACATGCAAAATTTGTGAAGCAAGAAAATGGATATAAAGCCTAGTTATTTTGGGAGAATTAGTCGTTTGGAGGTAAAATAAGATATTAAAAAATTGTAATGTGGGAAAACAATTGGACTAGGTGGTATTCCTTTTGATGTGTGGAAGTGCGTGGGTGAGGTAAGGATTAAGTGGTTAACTAAGCTTTTTAATATAGATGTTAGATGAATGGAGAAAGTGCTCTTTAATAACTATATTTTAGAATAAGGGAGACATACATTATTGTAATAAGTATTGTGATATTAAGTTGTGAGTTGTGCCATATTATGAAATTATACGAAATGGTAATTGAGCAAAGACTAAGGCTTGTAACTAAAATCACAAAAATTCAATTTGAGTTTATATTGGGTGGGTCAACAATGGAAGCTGTTTATTTATTTAAACAATTAACAGAAGATTTTAAAGTTAAGAAAAAAGATCTCCATGTAGTTTTCATTGATTTAGGAAAAGTTTATTGTGGTGTGTTTTAGAAAGAAAAAAATATCTATAAGATACATTGATATTGTAAAGAATATTTAAAAAATAGTAGTTACTAGTGTTAAAACTGTAGGAGGAGAAACTAAAGAATTTCCTATAGACATAGTTTTACACCAAGTGTCCTCTTTAAATCTATATTCATTTGTCTTAGTTATGAATGAAATAACTAATTAAGTTCAAGGAGAAATACCTTGGTGTTTGCAATTTGCTAATGAGGTTGACAAAAGTAAGATAGGAATAAAAGAAGTAGAGGAAGGCCTAAATCTACTTGGTTAGAAATTGTGAAAAAGGATTTAATTTTTTTTCAATTTAACCAAAGATTTGATCATAAATAGAAATATATGAAAGAAAAGGATTTATGTAGTTTACTCCATGTAGTGGGATTATGACTCAAATTGTTATTGTTTTATGTACCTTTTCTGTTCAAATTGCTTATTGATTTTTTTTAAAATCAATTGTTAATTGTCATGACTCATGACCATTTATGCTCAATGTGATGGTTAACTTTTGAAATTAGACTCACTGAAGTTCAAAAGAGAAAACAAGGCAAAACTAAGAAAGAAAAAGAAAGAAGGGAACTAGATAAAGGAAATATCTGGTAGTTATTATATGCAATTGATTTTCATTTTTGGTTGTTTATCTACAAGGAATGCAACTTGTTGAATTAATGACCATGTACTAATTGTTTGCACATTGCATCATATTTTTGCTTTTTAGATTTAGAGTTCTCATATAGTTATGACAAGAAAAAATTTGATCAAAATGACAAAGGAGTTAGGCCTTCTTCTAAACAATGTCATGAAGAGATTGATTTAATTTTTTTTTCCTTGTGTTCTTGATTTAGGATGCCCTGTTATCACTACAATGACACAAATTAAGTTTCACAGAACTTATCTACCAAGGGATTGTTTAGATCCACTTTTAGAAACAACTTTTGAGCTTCGTCTATTGGAAGTCCCAGAAGCTAGTAGTAGAGCCAAACATGAGTTATGCATTAAGCCACTTGAAGAAGCTCTTTGTTTCTCCAAGCATAAAATGAACCAGAAATGCAACTTCTCTAGAAGCTCACTTTTCTCAACTTTTGCTAGAAATCTAGAATTTTATTTTCCACGTTGACCATATAAACTACAATTATTTTCAATTAATACCAACTCCTATTTACAAAAAAATGCTACCCCATTATTTCTCCCTCCCATTTGATCTTTCCTTCCATATTATATATGTATATTATAATGTAGTATATTTGTGTATATTAATATACATGTTGCATATGTGTATTAATATAGTATTCATATATCATATATTTATGTACATTATATTATAGTTTTGAAAAAATGGTTTTTTATGTTTTCGTAAATGTAAACTTCTAAATTGTTGTCTACATCCTTCTTTTGTATTTGGTCTTGATGTTCTAATATTTTCTGATTAGTTAGTACTAGAAATATATTGAATGAAAGTTTTTAGATTTGTCATGACTCATGACTATCAGCATAATCAATTTTTATGCGGTAGAAATTATTATTGTCAAGGGATAAAATTGGAATTAAAAAATTGTGTAGAAGTTATTGTGGCTTTCATGTTATATCAAATTAGATTTTAAAATTCTTGAGATGTTAGCTTTTCTAAGAAGCTTTAAAAGCTAAGTTCTACATTCAATTAAGAGTTTGTTTGGAGCTACTCCCAAAAATAGATTGTAAGTTTGAAAGCTAGAAACTAGTTTCTTGCACATGTGGAGAAGCTAGCTTTGAATATGAAGCTTTGAAAGTTTTTTTTTTTGGTAAAAGACAGATAAAGGATAATAATAAATGAAATTGCAGCTTCTTGAAATAACTGCTTTATTGTAGTTTATAGAAGTTGCTATTCTGTCAGTTTTCCCTTTATCAAAAGCTAGGTGTTTTTCCCAGAATCTGTCTTCAATACCCTGTTTGTGATAGCTTTTATGATTGAACAACTATTGAGAATAACAATGCGCCAAAAACTATCTCAGAAGCTAAGAAGTTGGCTTCTACAAGTAGATAGATCCAAGTGGACCCTAAGAAAATTTACTAAACTGTTTTAGATGTCTCCTTGAAGGTCAAATAAGAAACAATATTGAATGCTTGCAACAATTGAAACAAGTCACAATATCATTGCATAGATAAATACGACAAACTTCATCTATTGCATATAAATGCTCTAACAAATGTTCTTGATGGCAATAATGGCCTCAATTTCTTATAGGTATTCCATGTCCTTTCTCATTGTGCTTTTGTTGTGCTTAATCCTAAAGAAAAGTTGAAAATTCCACCTAGCCCTTTGTCATTGTCAATTTCCCTTTTTCGTTGATTGTCTCACTTTCTTGTCCTGAAAAAGTGAAGAGAGTTGAAACAAAAACCTAACTCCTAGTTAAGGTTTCCCAACCATGGAATTAAAAATTGAATTTGATCTAAACATTAGTTTTTTGGCTTTTTGTGAGACTTACATCGCCATTATTTTTTGTTAATGAAAGGTTTATTTTTACCATGCTCCCACTATCATGACTTTGACATGTGTCAAAATTTCAATTTATCAATGTCCAACATTGAGTCAATGAAGAATTCTCTTGCTTCCAACGTTCAAGTATTGTTATTGTCATTGTCTATATTGTCATTGCATTCCTATTCCCCTTCCTTAGATCTCTCACATAGTCTTGTCTTGTTTTTCACATCTTCAAAGCTCAAGGTCTATTTCTTTGGGTTCACTTCTTGTCTAATCACCATCTCCAGATACTACTTGGGCTTCCCTTTTGCCTATCAACATCTTGTCATAAATAGCTGGAAAGTTGTGATTTAGGAAACAAGGTGCAAAATACTCTTGACTTATGGTAAAATAGATGGTACAAAACAATCCTAATAGAGTGCGTTCTTAAGAGATGATGTTTCTAACTTGCTAGCATGTGTTGATTTTTCAACTTGTAAGAGGAAGATTAGTGGCACATGCTCTTTGACTATCCCTCAGTGGGAAATTACTGGTGCTCATGAATGGACGACATGTAGGATCTCAGGTGATGGGATGTAGCTGGATTTTGGGACAGGTGGGTAGGGAAAAGGAGACTTGGGGCAATCAAGAAGAAATTTTGGCTCACCATTCTTCATGTGGTATGATGGAGGAGGTGGATGGAGATGAAGAGTAGGGTATTCTGAGGTGTCAGTCACAATGGTGAGCATTTTTGGACAATGTAACAAACTATAGGTTGAAGTGGTCGAGATTGTGGTGTGCATGAGGTGTATATGATGTTGTGGAAGTTTGAGTGTGGCTTCACACTTTGGTTACCCTTTGATATGGAAGTTGGTTGAGTTTGGTGCCTTCTATGTTAACCAACCCTGGCTTTTAATCTTTATTAACTTTTAGTTTCCTTTTCTATTGTCTTGGTGTCTAGTGGGCTTTTCCTTGGAAGCCTAACAGGGTGTTTCTTTTCTTTTGTTTTCAGCTTGCCTATGGCTTGTGTAGGCCCCTTGATTTTACATGCTTAAACTATATTTCTGTTCATTGCTTCTCAAAAAACATTTTGAATTTTTAAATAGAGTTCCCCACAGATATAAATAAAACAACCCTTATGAATTATGAAAGGCTGAAAAAACCTACCATAGCCTGTGTTTGGTAAACTAGTGTTTTCTCTAGCTTCTTGGTAGGAATGAAGGATTTTCTGCTCCGATTCCCACAGCCCTTGTAGTGGAGATCCTTCAAAATTTTGTTGCATGTAGAGTGACTTTGTTTGGTTTTCTCAACTTCTTTTTGTCGTTCTCAATGTGAAAAGGTGGAAATGCCCTAGCTAGAACCAATTAGATTGAACCTAGATCTCCTTTGTGTTTTAGTGAGATAGATTGATGAGTCAGCTGGAGAAAGAGGAGAAAATGGGAGATATGGTGGAGGATGAACCCAGATCTCATCTGTGGAAGATGTGGTTTGATTGTATGTGTTTGGAAAAAGTGCTACACTTGAAAGTAAAAATGGAATTTTCTTGTAATTGTGTGAAAATCTGGAGGAATATTCTAGAGGACTATGTCTTCATTTTACAACCAGAATTGAGGAGCATGGCATGGTAGTGGAATGAGGCTGACTCCAACTTCTGCCATGGAAGTAGGAGATGCACAAGTCATTCAAATGCACCCTTAGATTTCTTGGAAGTCTAGGTATCCTGGAAATTTATTGATTCTTTGACAATAAAAAACATGGGAATGGAAATAGTAAATGCTATGTTTGTAGGTTATGTTGAAACTAGTTATCCTTGTAGATTTGTGGTGATCAAATCTTAGCTATCATAGACATTAATATGGTTATTGAATTCTGTGATATTACCTTTTTTAAAACATAAATTTCCATACAAATTAAGACATTGCAGGTGCCCCTTCCATTGTTGTGCACCCAGTGTAGGTTATATTCTTAATCAGGTGGAATGAATGATTATCATTAGGCAATTTAAGTGGTACATTTTCCAAAACTACACAAGAAGTAAAAGAGTATGGACATTTAAAGATCTTGGAAGTAATTGTCAGTCACTGTCATTGTAGGTTATATTTTTGATCTGGTTCATATTTTTTGTTTAACTAGGACACAGTACAGAGTATGAGAACATCATGCAACTCTCGGTGTATTTGTTGGTGTAAAGAGAGGGGAGTCTTACATCCTGTTGTTGTAAGGATTTTATGTTTTGGGTCATGCATCCTGTTGGATTATTGGGGATGTCATGATAATCAACACTAACCTGATGATGGATAATCAAAAGATATGGAAGTCAGAATAAGGCTGAAAGGTGGTGCATGAATGGTCCTCTCTTTATCCTCAAAATTAGCCTGATGATGGATAATCAATGTGATTATCACAGCTGGTTGGATTCTTGGGAATCTCATGTCTTTAGGCCCTGCCCTCTGTTGGTTTTGTTGTTCACTTTGCTGTTTTTCTGTCTTGTTCACTTTGCGTTTGGTGCCTATTTTATCCCCACAAATTCGTGCCTTACCATATTTCTGCGTTATTTTGCTTCTACGACATTGTTATCACCACATAATGCTTGCCATATTTCCAAATTTCTGGTTTTGATCTTTTAATGCAAAAGGGATCCTGAACATTGACAAACACGAACCATATCTTTTTTATCACATAAATGGATATCTTCTCATGAATGATGAATATATAGTTGACAGAGAGTCTCTTGTTTGAGTGAATACGGCTTTTCAAAACTGAACATTTGTGTTCATCAAGCTCCATTCGTTTCTCATTGATATGATCTTGGCAACAAGTTTTTATTTTTATCTATTTTGTGATTTCAAGTTTCGACGTGCTGACCATTTGATGTAAGTTTTGTCGATATTGAGCCATGGAATTCCTATTCTCAGGTTCATCCGTGAGAGCTGACTTTTATCGTGGCATTGCATGATGGACAGACATGAAGAAGATGAAGTAAGAGCTGTCTAATTAGACGTGTAATAGTTTTTCTACTCTGTTCATTGTGTATTCTGAAGAATATTAAGATGTTGCAGGAGTCCAACATAGTAGGATTTGAAGTTCCTAGGTCACCTGACTCCAGCTATAACAATCCTATTCCTGGGAATGAAGACGAAGCGCGAGATCCGCCACTTGTTCCTCCCCACTTGCAGCACACCTTGCTGAGCTACCCGACGGGCCGAGAGGCTTCATGCATTCTTCCAGCACCCCAGAACGTGACCCTCAACCATCTGTACATAGAGAACCGTGAATCTCCAAGAACAGTTGTGGCTCTTGGTATTACACACCGTTTTCGTTCAAAATATGTTACGGTCACCCTTTATAAACCAATTCAAAGAAGGGGATCTTAATCTGCTCATGCTAGATCCATTCTTTTTGGTCTAAAAAATACGCAAACCTGTGGTTTCTTCTGTTCGAAACTTTAACTTTAGATTTTCCCTTAAAAAGATTATTTGTGTATGAAACTGTCATCTGTCGCACTTATATTCAGATTCATCTAGTTTATAGAATCGAGAAACTTGTCTATTTGTTTCTAATTTTTTTGTTTTGTTCAAATTGTTTCAGTTTCTATATGGTTCCTGTGATATTTTGAATGATGAATGCTGATATGTTGTATGCTGATCATGTGTGTCTTCGCTGTAAAGTTTATGTTGTTGAAGAG
>JAMKPZ010005390.1:0-16722 GCA_024699675.1 Amphibolis antarctica | reverse complement strand
AAAAGTACAAAGTCCTTCTTAATTAAGCAACCAATTCTTTTTAAAAAAAAATTTAATAAATTTTTAATCTTTTTTAGTATTCTAATTTTTTTTTTAAAGTAATAAATTTTCAAAGTTATTATACTGTATACTTTTTAAAGTACTGCAATAAATTTTTTAAATTTTTATAATCACTTGTATAAGTAACTCAATAAAATATTGAACAATTTTTATTACTAATTTTGAAGTTTTATTCAAAAATTCGTACTTGAAAAGTACTTACATTTAATTTTTACATATTGTGTTTACATTTATATACATACAGTTTCAAACATTTTTCCTACTTTTTATTATTTTTTTATAAGAGGGTTTGCGTCTTCGTGAAAGATGATGAAAATTTTGATTTATTATTTTTTTATATTTTAAAATATAAATTTTTATATAATAAATGACGAAAATGAAAACGGTGAAAAATATTATATTTTATTTGCACGTTCAGGAAAAAAAGAGAAAATGTGTCATCCAAAATAATTTTTAATAAAGACGGAAACAAAGACTGGGGTTTTGTTTGACTAAGTTTTTTCATTATATATATTTTTTTACTGTATTAAATAATTTTAATATTTTATATTAAAAATTATATTAAAATACTTATATCATAAATTATATAATTTTTTTTAAAAAAATATAAATCTTACTTAATTTAATTCTATCCGTACCACAAACACATCGTAGATTCTTTCACACCATTTGTTATTATTTCGTCACGTTTTGTTGAAAAATGCAGCAAACAGAAGTTTCAAAGAAGGATTCGTGGATTGTGGGCGCCGACTGCTTGTAATTTACATTCCTATCCTTGTTTCTTATCTTCAATGACATTACGGGCACATCTAATTAACTTCAAATTTATTTAAATCCTTATAAATTATTTTTATCGTATAAATTTTTTATATAAATTTTTATTTTATAATTTATCGTGTATTTTTAACATTGTAAAATAATTTTTAGAGACAATTTATATTTTTTGAAAATCAATAAAATTTAAAATTTAAAATTTAAAATTTTAAAAATATTAAAATATTAAAAATCTAAAAATAAAACAATTTATGCCTTTAAAATACAGATGACTACATTTACAGGTTAAAGTATAAATATTCTGAGAATGTATTGAAGTTAAATGACTAAAATTTAATCTTAATTCTTCTTTTTTTCCCCATGTGGGTCCCACAAAACCTGATTTCATTTTTTCCCATTAATTTTCAACGCCTACATTTAAACAAATGCTTATAAAAGGGAAACATTTACTTATTTTAAATATAATCTTCTGATATATAAATCTTAAATTGACATATTTAAACTGTAGAATGAGCATCTACGGTATTTTTTATCACAAGTACCAGAAACCCTATTTAGTATTATTTAAAATAAATAAATAAATCATAAAAGAGTTTTTTATGTATTAAATCTAATTTACTTTTTACGTATATTAATGTGAAACTACTGTAACACTTCTCACTTGTAATTTATTTTTAAATTTTTTTATGTTAACAAGTGTCTACGGATAGACGTGTATAAATCGATTCTAATATCATATTAAAATTATACTTTAAATTTAATTGATGATGAGTGGAAGTATTTTTATATATTAAATTTAGTTTATTCCATTTATATTTTAATGTGAGACTATTTTAATAGTATAATAATCAACTATTGATGACTTCTCTCTCTAGCTTGAATCAAATAGAACCTCTTGTACATCTTAATTGACAAGTAAAAATTTTAAAAAATATATACACATTTGGATGTTCTTGTGTTATTGTATTATATATGTCTACTCATCACCATATAAAATACACCTCTTGCACACATAATGACTCGTGTTGTTGAATATAATATAGCATGATCCAAGCATAACATAAAAGCCATGTATTGTTGATACTGAAAAAAGAAATCTTTATGAGAAACAACAAGTTATTGCTTTCATTAAAGTGACAAAGTCAAACTTAGATATTGTTGAAATGTTGGCATTTAACTTAAGACCATTTGGCTTTGGATCAAGACATCTTTTCTTATATTCATACATATCTTATTTTTAATTGACAAAAGTTTCATTTTGGAATGAACCGGTAACTTCAAATTCAACTGAAAACTATACTTTTGTTATTTTAAATTGAAGTTATACTACTTCAATTTGAAAATAACTTCAATTTAAAACTACAAAAGTACAATTCTTTGTTAAAATGGAATCTACAAAGCTCATTTCCAAACGATACCTAAGCTATTACAGTTACCTTTTCAAAGCACCACTCTTTGAAAAAACATACTCTTCGTCCTCAACCAAGCAACACATCAGTAAGAGAAAGTATTTGAAAACGATGGTGTATATATCAAACTCCACCCTTGGGGCTCTATTTGTCTGCCTCTCTAGGTTTGCATTGCTCTGCTTAGTGACCAAGACAAATTGAACATAGCCAGGGCTCTAATTCTTTGTTCTGATCAGATTGGATTCTGCATCCAAGTGCCACAACCATACTCATCAAATTTCTTGACCAAGCTAGCTATGGAGTAGCAGAATAAATGCTCTACTTAGTGACCAACACAAATTGAACATAGCCGTTTACAAGGTGCTCTAATTCTTTGTTCTGATCAGATTGGATTCTACATCCAAGGAGTAGCAAGTAATGCCACAACCATACTCATCAAATTTCTTGACCAAGCTAGCTATGGAGTACCTGAAGAAATGCTCTACTTAGTGACCATGACAAATTGAACATAGCCATTTACAAGGGGCTCTAATTCTTTGTTCTGATCAGATAGGATTTTGCATCCAAGGAGTAGCAAGTGATGCCACAACCATACTCATCAAATTTCTCGACCAAGCTAGCTATGGAGTGGCAGAAGAAATGCTCTACTTAGTGACCATGACAAATTGAACATAGCCGTTTACAAGGGGCTCTAATTCTTTGTTCTGATCAGATTGGATTCTACATCCAAGGAGTAGCAAGTGATGCCACAACCATACGTATCAAATTTCTTGGCCAAGAGGGAGTAGCAGAAGAAATCCGTACTTTTTCCGGATTTCAGGTTGTTTCAGAGAAGAACAAGCCCATGCTCATTGTGAGACTGCTAAACGCATTGGAATTCTTCATCCTAAGAACATTTCAAACACGTCATCATCATCCTTCTCCTCCTCTATAATTCACATGGAAGAAGATAAGGCAAAGAAAAAAAGGAAAGGGCAAAGGGCTAAAGCCATGACTTGGTCATAGAAAACTTGCAAGTCAATGAAAAGATCAGTTCAGATAACCAAAAGTGTAGGAAATTTCCATCTTAATTTCACACCAACATCACCATTTCTTCAATCTACGGTTGTATTTGATTGTGGAAGTACCAAATGTTTGAAGATTACAGATGAAGACGTTTTTGATGTTGACGGGCTACTCTCGCTGGAGCCTTGACTTTTTATTACCAATGAACACAGGCATGGCCGAGACAAGAGGGAATTGGAAAAAACAAAGGGGTCTGAAACAAAAGGCGGAGGAGGAAGAGGAAGGTAACTGAGAAGAGGCAGGGGGAAGAACAGTAAAGGAGTTCCACCACAAGGATGATGATCTCGAGAAACCCATCTTGTAATCTTCTTCTTCTTCTTATTCTCTTCCTGCTTCTTTCCTGCGCTTTGGCTCCTCTTTGTGCAGAGGAAACCACAAAGGTGAGTACTTAACCAATCTGCACAACATCATCAGCACTAGTCTATGTTGATGAAATCAAAACACCCACACAATTCAATACCATCATGGGTTCCATCTGTTAATTCCAGTTGTATATTGCATACATGGGGGAGACAATCCAACATGAAGATCCCACCATTCTCACCGCTCTTCACCATGAAACACTGGCTTCAGTTCTCGGAAGGTACCCTGCAACTTGAATTTTCGATCTTTCCTTTCTTCTCAAGACATACGAACAACATGGTTACCACATAACCAGATGAACTCGATTTGGGTGCAGCAAGGAGGCAGCTCTGAGCTCGATGGTGTACAGTTACAAGCACGCCTTCTCCGGGTTTGCAGCAATGCTTACAGAATCGCAAGCAAAGGGCATAGCAGGTCCGTGGAATCACCTGGTGATCGATGGTGGGGTGTGAAGAACATGTAAACCCATATCTTCTTCTATTGCTTTCTTGTAGAATCACACGGAGTTCACAGAGTGGCACCCTGCCGGAGATACCAAGCTCACACCACCAGAAGCTGGGACTTCCTCCAGCTGGACTTCGATCACCTTGAGGAGCTTCTCCAGAACAGCAACTGGGGAGACGATGCAATCGTTGGGATCATCGACACAGGTTTGTGTGTGGAAAGGCTACCAAAACCATCGCTGCTTCCGTTCTTTGCTTTTCTTGATTAAGCTCATCTCTCTGCAAATGCTTCAAAATTTTCATTAACAATATATTATTTATTCTGTGTTAATTCTTTACACACATGGTAGCAAGTAAATTTTAGAGATGTCAAATGTTGAGGGAGAATAATTGATTAGAAAGAATTTAATTTAATTTAATTTTAATATATACGTTTAAGAATGTGTCAAAAATTTAATTTTAAATCTTTAAGTATAAAAGAATGGTTAAAAATTAAATTTTCATATTTTCTTAAGAATTAAAGGAAAATCAATCGTATTTATTGTTCTACGTCATTTGGTAGTTGTCACGAAATCACGTAAGGTCTTTACTTATATATCATTAAATTACAATATATCATATTTTTAATTCTAATAGATATATAAATATTCTAATATTAAATTTATTTACATTTAATTTAATTATTATCCAAAAATAAATTTTCTTAGATTCCCTCCTAAACTAGGGTCTTTAATTTATTTTTAAAAAAATAAAAGTAATAAATGTTAACATCTAATTTAACGTCAACATAATAGTCTCTCGGGATATTTAAGGATAAATTTTTTTAACTTTAAAAGTTAGATATAATTGAAATTAAAGTTAAAATTGTATAATAATTTAGATAATAAAAATTTATATAATAATAATATTATTAAAAATAATTTTAAAAATTAAAAAAATTAAAAACAAACGAAACTAATTAACGTAACAGTTGACTTGACAATAAGATAATATTAACAAATTGCTTAATTGGTTATGTGATGTGTTAGTCATCGCGATGAGAGGACAGGAATACATGGTCAGATTGTTGATGCTTTAGATTTATTTGATTTTATCGATTGATTTAAGTGGCTTTTTCTTGCGTGGTTTAAATAATTTTATCAATTAGTTTAAACAATTTTATGAGTAGATTTATTCGATCTTATCCATTAGTTTGAGTGATTTTTTTACTAATTTAACTAATTTTGTTGCCAGGTTTATTTAATTTTATTGATTTGTTATAGTGATTTTTTTATTCATTTAAATGATTTTGTAATAAAATTATCCGATTTTATAGAAAATTAAATTTTGTAGATAAGTGTAACTTTTTATCATCTAAATTTCTGTATAATTTTAACTTTATCTATGAAACTAATTTTCATTTTATTTCTATTTAACTTTTAAAATTTTAAAAACTATCATCAAACACACTTTAAGACTATATTTAGTATGTACTTTTTTAACTTTAAAAGTGACAAAAAAGCAATTCTCATAGTTGTGTTTATGAAATAAAAAAATATGCATTGATTTTTAATACAAAACAATAAGATTTGTATTTATTTGTAATATTTTTATTTGTTTTAATTTTTAAATAAAGTTTATGTAATAGTAAAATTATATTTTTTTAATATTGATATAATTAAAAGTCACGTTGATAAAATATGAAAAAATTATGACATTATTCATTTTTCTTACGTTTAATTTTTAAAAATATTCTTATTTTTATGATATTAATATTTCTTAATTAATTTATTTAATTATCAAAATTATTATTTTTTTAATCTTAAAATTATTTACCTAAAAATTATTATTTTTACCTGTTAAAATGAAGAAGGTTGATGACATAAAGATATGATATTTAAATTTTTTTAAGTGATTATGACTGTAAAAATGATTTTTAATTATAATAACAACGGATACAACCGAAAGTTTGAATATTATTATTTGGTCAGGTATATGGCCGGAGGCGAAGAGCTTCGACGACCACGGGTACGGGCCCGTACCGTCGCGGTGGAAGGGGAAATGCGTCGCCGGAAAGCGTTTCCGGGAATCAAATTGCAACCGGAAGATCATCGGCGCGCGGTGGTACACCGGAGGCGTGGAGAAGGAGTACGTGGAGGAGGACTACCTGTCCGCCCGGTGCCTCGATTGCCACGGGACGCACACGTCCTCCACGGCGGCAGGTTCATTTGTGCGGAACGTGAGCTTCAAAGGTTTGGCCAAGGGGGACGCGAGAGGCGGGGCGCCCCGTGCGAGGATCGCGATGTACAAGGTCCTGTGGGGGAATGGAGGTCATGGAACGGATGCGGCGGTGATGGCGGCGGTCGACGATGCAGTACACGATGGGGTTGATGTGCTGTCCTTGTCGCTCGGCCCTGGGAACACGTTCGACGGCGACTCCTCGTTTGCAACGCTAGGTGCTGCTATGAAAGGGATCACCGTTGTGTACTCCGCTGGAAACACGGGTCCGATGTCGCAGAGCGTCGCAAATCTGGCTCCTTGGGTCATCACCGTTGCAGCTACCAACATGGACCGCTCTTTCCCAACCGCCATAACCCTGGGAAACAACAAAACACTTGTGGTAAGTTATTTTTTTGTTTGTTTTGTGAATTTTGATGTTGTACTTTTGATAAAATAGTTTTACATGGATAAACACAAGGAATAAATTAATTTTTTATACTTATTATCAATTAATTTTAAAATAAAATTTTAACATAATATTCAGAGTCATTTCATACATATTTACGGACGACACTTATAAGAATAAAGAATTAAAAATAAGTTACAAGTGAGTAAAAGTGTTAAAAAAAGTCTTACATTAATAAATACAGGGAATAAATTAAATTTAATATATAATATATTTTTTTCATTCATCATTAATTAATTTTGAGATAGAACGGTTCTGCCATCAACGTGTAAATTAGGGAAGAGGGTTGTCAATGACTGTGTTGTTACCCTTCTCTGAGGTCTATCACCCATATATATATAAGTATATAACATTAATGAAAACGAGCAAATCTAGGGAAAAGGTGAGCCTAAAATTTTAAACGGCGTGACATTGAAATCCAACGAATAAATGTCTCCGTTCACGATTTAGTATGGTGAATTATAATATTATATTGAAAGTTACCGTAAAAACAATGGGTGACGGTACAGTTTTTTTCTAATCTATTTTAAGGAAATGAGAGGCAGGTTTGAAAACTGCAATAACTTAATTAATAAGGGCTAGCAGTATTTGTGGTCATTTTAGGATTCAAATCATGCAATCATATGTAATATAGTTTAAATGAATATGTCTTGAATATATGTGGTCATCACTCAATCATGATATTAAATTGAAAAATATAGCTAAATGTTTGAGAAGGTAACTAAATATTTAGCAGTATTAAAATAATAAAGTCATCTAATAATTAGAACCCAACAACTCAAGCAATGTCCTAACATCACTGTTCTGATTGGATGTCACTTGAAGATCTATTATGTTGTTACCTTTTCTATTTGTCATTAGAAACATGACCATTTAAATTGCCATAAATATGTAGAAGACCACTTTTTCAAATTTTTAGCCATTTTCCCATTGGCTAGAAACATTGAAACAGTGTTAAATTGCTATTTTTCCATTTTTTGGAAAAAAATTTGGTACTGACTGCTAGCTTCGTTTACAATAACAAAAAGATTTTTTTGTACTAATTCCTAGTTTCTTTTTATTTCCAAAAAATCTCCTAGTTCCTTTTACAACTTTCCTTGACTTATTTTCTGTATTTTTTCATGTAAAATCAATCATATTGTTTTGTGTACCATCAAAACAAACAAAAATTAATAGTTCTTTACTAAAAAGTCAAATAAATCTCGTACATGTAAATTTGGACTATGATAACTTATTGAGTGACTTGAGACATGAACCATGCGTCAAAGTTTTTGATCTTTAGATTAGAAGTTAAACTTGAGCACAGGTCATAATCGTTCCTTCTTTCTACTCAAAAGAAGGCTCACCTTCACCCAAATGTGAAGTTTCAGACCTTAATCATGTTCATAAATAAAAATATATAGAACATTTTGTGAATCCATTAGAGAAAGGATTGGCCAAGAACAATAATTCCCTTTCTTGGTATCATAATGAATTGGTTGAATGGTGGATTCGTGCTGCAAATATTCTGAGTCAGCGAGTCATTTTCAAATTCAGGGCCAGGGAATGTACTTTGGATCATCAAAAGAGACCAAATTTGAAGATATTGTTTACGGTGAAAGGTATAAAATCAAAAATTGATTGATGGCTTTTGTGTGTAGACATTTCAAACTCAGTACTTAACAAGCTAACCTCATTTTACAGATGCGAATCCCTGAATCATACTGAAGTAGCCAAGAAAGTGGTTCTCTGTCGCTGTGGTTCTGCACCTCCAAGAAGTCAGTTAATACGTGCGACAATTAATGTTGAAGAAGCAGGAGGAAAAGGGCTCATTTTTGCGCATTATACTACAAATGATCTTGAAGAGGCAGTACAAGTATCCAGGGTTACCGGTTCAAGTGAAAGTTTTCCACTTGTTCATGTAGATCTTGAAATTGGTACACTGATCTCAATATATATCAGTAGTGTTAGGTATACATGCTTTCTTTATCTAATTTAACATGTTGGGAATCACAAACGAACTAAGATTTTCTTAACTGTGCCTTGGTAGATCCCCAGTGGTGAAAATTGGACTGACTACTACTGTCACCGGAAGTGAGATACATTCTCCGATAGTGGCTTCGTTCTCATCCAGAGGACCAAACGTTTTAATTCCTGAAATTCTTAAGGTATGCATAAATTTACAACAGCAATCAATTTATTAATCTCACTATTTGTAGCCCATGTATTTTAACATGCAACAGAAATTCACAACTATCTTACAGTTCTTGCATACCAATTTCTTGTCCTTAGAGTCTACAGGGTGATGATTTATGTGGTACAGAGCTCGTATTCTGAAATATAAACAATGCATATAAAAACCCGGCACAGTTGCATTGTCCATTGATCACGAATGTTTGAATAAACAATATCGGTTCATTCCACAGCATACAATGGTAGTTTTTTGCTTAGGTATGAATTCAGGACTTTTTACCTTGAAAATTCTCATAAAGTGAGAGAAGATCA
Source organism: Amphibolis antarctica (assembly GCA_024699675.1). Classification (NCBI taxonomy): domain Eukaryota; kingdom Viridiplantae; phylum Streptophyta; class Magnoliopsida; order Alismatales; family Cymodoceaceae; genus Amphibolis; species Amphibolis antarctica. The sequence goes on along the minus strand of JAMKPZ010005390.1, from coordinate 7,459 downwards.
ACTACATTATCTGTTGTTGGTAGCATAAGCCCATTGTTCTAAAATAAGCATTTTTTTACATCAGTCTATTTTAAAATGAATGTTTGTTGAATAAGCATTTCCAAATGCGAATAACATAGGCATTTATTGTAGAAAACATGCTTCTCAAATCATTTATTCAATAAGAGCTACGTTTTTTAATAAGTTCCTTTTTAACAAGCATTTCCAAGCGCAATCCTTTTGGCTTGCATGAATGCAGATTTAATGGTGGATTTTCAGCCACAAATTGTCTTTTATGTTCACCTAATATCACTACCAAATGAATGTTTCCATGTGTGTTGCATATTGAAGAGGTAGTCTGCAACACACAGGACCTCACATAACTTAATATGTTCCAAACCAATTGCTTTTTAGATAAGTCAAGAATTGTTTCTTTGCATGACAAAAGTTCATCAAAAAACATACATGGGTATAAATTGCAAGAATGAAACTATAACCAGAAGTTTTAAATTCTAATACTGCTTTATATTTTGTTTTATTCCTTGGAAGCAGCCGGATATTGCTGCACCAGGTGTGACCATCTTAGCTTCAACTGGTAGTTCGTTTAGTTTCATGTCAGGAACATCCATGGCTGCCCCACACGTTTCTGGCATAGTTGCATTACTTAAGTCGTTGCATCCTGAGTGGTCTCCTGCAGAGATCAAGTCTGCCCTCGTTACCACAGGTAATAGACTTTCCATTCTAATTTATTCTGTCTTTAAATGTTGGAGAAATGTTGGACTTCTGCATGTTGAAAAATATATGCATGTTGACAGAATGTTGGCATGTTACCATCATTCTGATGACAATATAGTAGAAAGAGTCCACCTTTATTCACATTGTGTCCATGTCATTTCAGTAATTTAAGAACCAAACATGTTTACCAAATTTCTTAGACACCTGTTGACATTTATTTAATGTTATGGTCTGTCTTCGTTTTCTTAATGGTCATCAGTCCATAATCACGTATCATTAATTCAACTCTTAACCTTGCAGCATCTGTGACTGATAGATACGGTGTGCCAATGAAGGCAGATGGAGTCCCACGGAAGTTGGCAGATCCATTTGACTATGGTGGGGGGCTTGTCAACCCTAACAAAGCAGCAGACCCTGGTCTGGTTTATGATATTAACCCTAAAGATTACAAAATATTGTTCCATTGCACATATGGAGAAGACGTAATCTGTAGCTCTACAAAAACCAGAGCATACAATCTAAACCTTCCTTCAATCACCATTCCAGATCTCAACAGGTCGATGACAGTTGTGCGAACTGTCAAAAACGTTGGCGATGTCAATGCAGTCTACAGGGTAACTTTCCAACCTCCCCATGGGATTCAGATGGATGTGAAGCCTAAAATATTGGTGTTTAAAACTGGTACCACCATACAATCATTTGAGGTGACACTGCGCCCCATGTTTAAAGTGCAAGGCGACTACACATTTGGAAGCCTAACATGGAGTGATGCAAAACATGTTGTAAGAATCCCAGTTTCTGTCAAAATTGTGGTACATGAATTCTTTGCTGATGTTTCATAAAATTTTGAAAAAGAATCAGCATGCAATGGTGTTATTACTGTTTCAACATGTAAGTTGACATTCCAGATTCCACAGTTATGATAGAAGATTGCAGCATGAGAATATTCCAAAAAAAAAACAATGCAATTTCTATGTATCAGAATGTTCCAAGGTGAGAACGACCACTTTGGTGGTTCCCAAGGTATTTTATCTCAGAATTGTTTTTTTAGGAAATTATTACTTTTGAGATAATTTTACCATATTAATATAGTTTCAAATTCGAGTTCATAAGTTTAATGAAAAACCTCTTAACCACTAGGACATCACTTTATTGATTATCTTGGAATTGTTTTTGAAGAAACTGATCTGCAGAGACAGATTTTGTAGGTACATCTCCAAACCAAGCTGCTAGTTAGAAGGAATGTGCCTTGCCCGGAGATGCTTTGCTGCAACCTTCTCCCTCCCTCTTGGAATGGTAATCAAGTGCCTTATGCTTTGATTCAAGTCAAGGGAGAGGTGGAGAGGTACGCAGAACTAAGATTATCTATCTTACCTTACCGGTATATCGTTTATATTATCGATATGCCAAAATTTATATAAAGAGTTCTTTTATCATGATTTCGGTTTATCGAATTGCAAAATTGACACATTAACCCTACAATTCAATATTTTGAAGTCTTGTGAATTGGTTTTAACATACCATTTTTGTAAAATAGTATGCTGATTTAATAAGAAACTCTGTAGTGTTAAGGTTTAGGGTTTGATATAGGATTTAAGATTTAAGGTTTACTCGTATCAAGTCACACCAACACATCCCAGATCCTTCAAAATGTGACTCAACATAACCTGGAAAGTTATGCCAGGCCACAGGTTAGATGAAATTTGACACAACCAAATTAGCATCTCTACTTCTATCATCTACATTCAATTGTCCAAGATTATCTATAGTGTCTTCTTCAAAGTAAGATAATCTATTGGCTCATTTAAATAATTTGGAATTTTTATGGTATGAAACATAAAGTCCTACAAACTTTTTTATCAAAATCTAAGTACCTATTAATTATTTGTAATTAATTGTAAATAAAAATGTAAAATAATCTTTAAAATAACAATAGTACTTACTAAAAGTACGGATCGCATACTAGAGCAAGGTGAATAGCGACTTTAAAAATCAAATCGTAAATTCGTTTGGAAGCCTTTCAGTAATACAATAAATATGCACAACAAAAATTGTAAATAAATATGAACACTAAGATTTTTAAGGTGGTTCACCAATAGGTTACGTCTACCTTCAAGTTATTTAACCTTGAGTCTAAATCTAATCTATTATTTAAAATCAATTACAAAAGGTGTTTAAAATCCAACACCAAATCAACTAATTACAAAGGTTTAAGGTCGCACCCTTCAATCAACTTACACATATGTTTATGGTGGAACACCTCAACGAGTTTCTAGTCGAATCTTCCAACCTACACAAAATCAAGATTTTTAGGTCAAACTCTCACACCAACAAGAGTTTAAGGTAGAACTCTCCAACCAACAATAATTTAAGGTACTTAATACTTCTTTATAAGTAGTCAGTAGCACCACATAGCCATTTGAGTATAACTTGGTTTACCACTTCGAGTGTGACTTAGCTTCAATCCGGTCTTCGTCACTTACGACTTTCGTCACAGTTAACTATGACTTGGTTTATCATGGCCTCTGACATCACTAATCTCTTGTCATGACAACTTATAATATTGATGTAACCATTCACCATGTAGTTTTTTGCAAACCCTAAATCTTAAATTCTAACTTCTAAATCTTAAATCTTAAATGTTGTAACCACAACGAGCATACGGTGAAACCTAGTGATGACCACAGCCACCGTTCCCACCATGTTGTGTATTATTGATTTAACTGATTAATCAAGGGGTATATATATAGCCAAGTAAGATTTTGACTCGTACATATACATACATAGACACACACAAATGCATACACACATTCAAACCCTAAACCCTAATGCCTCAACATCTCTAATTAATTACCTTAATTGCCAAATTCAAACCCTTAATTGCACCTGTAGATGGATCGATCTTCGTGCACAGATTCCAATCAATTAATCAGTTCAATGCATAGATCTAGCGCGCGCTAATCTAATTTAATTATTAAAGTAGTCAGAGGGCGCGCGTGCACGTGAGGTTGCCGAGTTTGTAAAATTAATTAATTGAGTGCCTCTTCGTTAATTAATTTAATTAATTAATTAATTTCTCGTTTAACTTATAAATTATTAATTAAAGAACGAACGATTCTTTTGGTCAATATGCATTGATTATGTGTGGAATATATAAAAAACACACGATCCACAGCTGTGACTGTCAATCATTTAATGAGGTTTCGGTTATACAAGTTTTACTTGATAAAATAAGTGAGTAAGAAGTTTATGTTTTTATGTTCTCACGATTTTTGAGATGAATTTTTTCTTCTTCTTATTTTCATATTTAGCATTTATAGTGAAAGAATCTACTTTTATTATATTATTTATTAAAATATATATTTTACATAGTAAAAATCCTTGCAAACCTCATTTTCAGAGAAAATTGTGTATATGTATGTATGTATGTATATATATGTGTGTGCACGTGTTTATGTTAATTAAACTCCTAATTAATGTTATATGTTAATTAATTAAGTAGCTAGCTGTATATATAATTAACTTTATCTTACAACTGCAATTAATAAGGTCACAATTAACAAAGTTGCAACTAAGCCTACATTTATTTAGATCAACTTTTAACTTTTAGACTTTATTTGGTAACAACTTTTCAATTTCAATTTTAACTTCATATAAATTTTTATACGTCATCATCATCACATAAATCTTCATATACAATTCTTTTTCAATAATTTACGATGAAGTACACGTAGATGAAATGATCGTCAATCTTCTAACTCTCATATTTATATATATATATACACACATACTTGCATGCATTTGTTTACGATACAAATCAACTACACCTCACGTACGTGTGTGCATGCATGCATGCAAGCCATTCTCTTACGTATTACTGGTTTGATATGAATACCACATCTCATGTTAATAGCGCTATCACCCAAGATAGCCTTAAGCTTGCCATGGTTTGAAGCCTGTTGTGGTGGTCATATATATATATATGCTCAACTGCTACATGAGCATGCATGGTCTCCACGCGTCCAAGGCACTCTAGGGTGTGTATGGTCGAAGCTGGAGGTCATGGCGGTGTCGGATAAGACGAACCTAGTTGAGGCTGATAAATAACTTCTTAATGGTGAAATCAAATGTAGAAATCAAACAAATGAAAACGACATGACACCCAACTTTTACATGGAAAACTTTCCTAATGTAAGGAAAAAAACCACGGGACTTGTTGATTTGCCTTTAAATCTTTCACTATAATTAAATAAGTATAAATGATCTTTTTTAATGATTAATTAAATGTATCATACATTCACTATCGTCAACATCCAATGACACAAAAAACAACAACACCAACAAGAGGTGTATACCTGTTTTAGAAATTTTTGTATCACTATATAGCTTCTAAAATCATGAAACTTGGTAGAAATGAAGCTCCATGATTCCTTGAACCACTGAAAATTTTTTAATCAAAGTGGACTTCATTTCACTTCTCAAACTGACATTCTACCAATAGTGCACACTACAAAACTGGATAGACGAAACCTTTTTTAAACCTTCATTGAATCCAACTCTCTACCGTTATCTTCAATCCAACCATCTAATCTCAAGTGTATCAAGCCACAACCTCTCCATTAAAATCGCAGCTCGATCTGACCACAAATGTTCATTCACGATTGGCCCTATGATCAAGGTGATGTAATAATGAGAAGGACAAAAAACAACCACCACTTCAATCTCTTGTGAAAAATGTTGTCTCTCTCTTAATAACATAATCATTCACCATATATATAAGTGCTAGATTAGGGTTAAAACAGTCACTAGACTCCCATTGTGCCAACTAGACAACTCCACCGGTCTCTTGTTGCACTCATTGGATAGCTCCATTGGATTCTCATTGCACCAACCGAATAGCTCTACCGTACACCTGTTGTACCAACCAGACTGCTCCACCAAACACTTGTTGCACCAATCAGACTCTTATTGCACCATCATTGGATTTCAGTTTCAAAAGTCATCTCCACATGGAGGGACACCCAACAAGCAATGGCAAAAGGCACCCATAGATTGATTTTACATTATATATATGTATATCCATGAGATCTATAGAAATTCTTTTTGTAGACACCATCTTATGCTAAGTTACTTGGCTAAAAATCAAGTAATCTGGTCTGGTCTTTTAGTCGAGTAACTTGGACTTTTAGTTGGGTAATTCAATTTTTTAGTTGGCTAACTTAGTCTTTTAGGCAACATAAGATAATGCTTATAAAAGTTCCTTCTATAAGCACCTATAAATCTCTTTTTGCCATATATATATATATATATGCATGTACGATTGGACGTCTATCATTGTCGTCATCATTATCAATCTACACTTAGGACTTGTTTGTTTAGTCGGACTTTAAATACCATAGATCGTTAAATTTTTAAAAAGGTAAACACAGATTAAATTTGAGTTATACAATGGGAGGAGTTGGAAATTGCTCGAGTACTATACACACCTTCACATTCTTTTAAATTTTTAATATTTCTACTAAAATAAGGTAGTTTAGTAATTTTGCTCTCCCTAATTGATACTTATTGAAATTAGGCAACCACATTGTCAAATACAATGTCATATTGGTAGAGTTCGAAGGAAGAGGAGTTAAGGAGGAAAAGAGAGAAGATGATGATAACAAATTTTAATACATTTTCAATCATTAAATTGATATCTATAAAATCAATTTTTTGTGCAGATATCACTAAAAAGTATTATCTCATATATATACATACATACATATATACACCTATATATAGATATATGCCGGAACTATTAAACCATCCATAAAAGAGAACACTAGCTAGCTAGCTATTGCTGATTAATGATTAATTTCTAGGATGAGAACAAAATCTTCAAGAGAGTAGTGCTAATTAAGTAGATGCAAATTAAAATACTAGCTGGGGAACACTGATTGATACTAGCAAAGTAGAATATGATGCATCCATGCATAAATGTGTTATTTTTGTGATATATCACAACAATGGCGTCTCACAGAAACCTTCCACCTCCGGATCCGGAACCGAATCCGAATCCGTTGCCAGAACCACCACTGCCGCCGCCGCCACCGCCACCACCACCGCCGCCAGCACTGCCCATAACACCGTTACCGTTACCATTACCAGACCCAAATCCATAGCCACCACCGTGTGGCCCACCACCACCTCCACCGCCGCCGCCGCCACTGCTGGTAACACCGATACCGTTGCCATTACCAGACCCAAATCCGTAGCCACCACCGTGTGGCCCACCACCACCTCCGCCGCCGCCGCCACTGCTGGTAACACCATTGCCGTTACCATTACCAGACCCAAATCCATAGCCACCACCGTGTGGCCCACCACCACCGCCGCCGCCGCCGCCGCCACTGCTGGTAACACCATTGCCGTTACCATTACCAGACCCAAATCCATAGCCACCACCGTGTGGCCCACCACCACCGCCGCCGCCGCCGCCACTGCTGGTAACACCATTGCCGTTACCATTACCAGACCCAAATCCATAGCCACCACCGTGTGGCCCACCACCACCGCCGCCGCCGCCGCCACTGCTGGTAACACCATTGCCGTTACCATTACCAGACCCAAATCCATAGCCACCACCGTGTGGCCCACCACCACCGCCGCCGCCGCCGCCACTGCTGGTAACACCATTGCCGTTACCATTACCAGACCCAAATCCATAGCCACCACCGTGTGGCCCACCACCACCGCCGCCGCCGCC
>JAMKPZ010005389.1:0-32312 GCA_024699675.1 Amphibolis antarctica | reverse complement strand
GTATGCTTCATTAAAAGTTATCAAACCTTTAGAAATCTGGTGTGGTCAAAGCAAAGAAGAAATACAATGAAGCAAAAACTAATGAGAATGGGTATAACGCAAATATGACTCTAGTAGTGCTACACAACTGCACAATCTAATAGGGCAAGTTTAGCAGCTAATATTACATAAAAGACTCTCCTACTTGAACATAAGTCAATATTATAACTTATAGTCCACTTTTTTATCAATTTATTTATTTATTTTATTTCAGCAAGCATCTGCAAAAAACAAAAATTATAAAGTAAATATTAATTGATTGCAAGACAAAATGTCAAGAAAGGACAGGAGAAGAACCTTCTTTGTTTGTCCTAGAAGAGGTTCTTTGGACTGAAGGTAATGATCACTTTCATGGGATGAACCCAATGGATGTTGAAGAGATTCTCTTTTATTAACCCACAATTGTGCACATTGACGTGCTAAGCTGCACATAAAATAATTACATGAAAATACAAAAATGTTGCCATCATAAATTAACATAAGACATGAATAAATGAAGAAAAAAATAAGACCCAAAGATAACTTGTTCTTCGGCTACTACCGGTAAAAGTAGGATCCTTTTCAAAATTCAGAAAAGTACAATCACAAAAAACAGAGAAATGAACACATAGAGAAGATAGAAACATAGGAAACAATACTACAATAATTTCCATCATCAACTAATAGAAGAGAAAATCAACCAGCTAATAGAAGATTCTATAAAAGGAAAATTCTATAAAATTGTTATTTTCCTATCTATAAATTATGGTTCAGAATACTGAGCTATAAAACATGATCATATACAGAAATTTACCATTGCTGAAATGCATATGTTAAAATGAATGAGTGGCAATGCAGTATAGAACAGCTGGACAGTAAGGAAACAACCAGATATTGTCCAATGGTAAGACTGAGCCATAACTCAGCAGTAGCGGCAGCACTAAACCTCCAAAACATGAGGCAGGAGCAGCAGACACTAAGCCACGTCTAAGGCTGAGCAGAAAAAGAAACATCAGAGGAATGACCATGTTTAGGGCATCCAGTGGCAGCAACAGGGGGGAAAAAACCTCATGGGAGGCTGCAGCAGGTCTTCCAGCTCCAGGGAAGCCAGCAGGACAGGCCTAGGACCTGTAACATGGTCACTGGTTGTCAGGCAGGGCACTAGAAGTGCCAGCAGCCTGCAAACTTCATTGACAACAGATTAAGAGAAGGACAACAGTGGTGAAGACACTGGAATGGTGACATCAAAGATGAAGAAGCATGAAGGACAGTGGAGGTGGACCGCTAGAGTTACAGTTTAAACCTAAGTTCTAGTACCATGTAGGAATTAGGGGAGAAATTAATGATCTCTTTCATTTGGTAAGAAACTACAATATATATGGGAGAAATGTACTCCATTACAAATGGATATCCATTAGCTCATTTATGTCCCATAACACATAAATATAAACACATTACATAAAATACTCACAGCTTCATTAGGAATGACCACCACCAGGGTCGTCATAAATAAATTAACAAAAAAGGAAGAAAATGCAAGAATAATTTATTCACCTTCTCATACGACTAAAATATCTGGCACGTTCTGTTACACCAACAAAGCCTCTAGAATCAAGAATGTTAAAAGCATGTGAGGTTTTCAACAGTTGATCATACCTAAAATATTTCAGAGGAAAAGATTACCATTAAGTAGTCATAAGGCAATATTAATACACATACAATACAAAAAAACAGTTCTATATTAAACATACGCTGGAATAGCAAGACCATGTGACAACATTGATTGAGCTTCTTCCTCAAAATTATTGAAGCTTTTCAGGATATGATCAACATTAGCATATTCTAGATAATAAGCACTCATCTCTTTCCTGTGTCACGTAAAATTCAAGTTAGTGAATATTTCTAATTACAAATTTTGATCAACTAAGTCAACAAGAATAATAATCAATGCCTTGCTCCACTATTTAAGGAAAAACTTCAAATATTCAACTCAGCAATTAATTTTCAACTTATCATACTTTTGGGAATGAGCCATGTCTTGGTAATCAAGGTAGGAAGTAAACAAAAGGACTACATATATATTGTTATCAATCATATTTGTTAGAGGAAACATAAGTGTTTTGGTAAGAAGCATCAAAAAAGAAAAAAAAAGAAAAAATAGTTCAAAGGAACATAACCAAACTCAAGGAAATGAGAGACTGATCGGGAAAATAGGTGGAGGCACTATAGGGAAAGAACGGTTATGGGCGGCATTATAGGGAACATCAACCAAGTTGAAGCTTCCCAAAAACTTGAATTTCTAATTTTCAGCTGAAGGAATGATCAAGTGGAATGGGGGCACACAATGGAGAAGTTATTGAATTTCCATGGGGTAGAGCCAAACAAGTAGGCGACAATGGCCACCATCAACCTTAAGAGGGGTGGCATCCCACTAGTTCACATTGTTCGCTAGAACCCACGACAAGGTTGAGTGGTCTGAGTTCATTGAAGCCCTCATCACCTATTTTAGGGAGAGTTCCATGCAAGATTACCAGGAAGAGCATTTCAAACTAAACCAAACAGGGACAATGGAAAAATACATTAAGGAATTCATAGAATTGTCAACAAGAGCCACCAGTGACTCTAAAAGGGCACTAGCCTCTTGCTTCATCTATGAACTAAGCCTGGAAATCCAATTTGATGTGAAGAGCTTTCAATCAATCAACCTGTCATCAATGTTTACCCAAGTGAAGATGCAAGAGGCTTGAACAATGTGGAAACAGTAATCAATGCAAAGCATAGGTTGGGAGATAAAGTTGTCAATGAGCTAGGGACCAAATGAGAAGAAATCATAGAGTTTTAGGATTAGAAGGTTACTACCAGCAATTTATTAGAGATTTTAGCAAGATTGCATAATTGTTAAATGTTGCATTAAAGAAAGAGGGCTTTACATGCGATAGCAAGATGCAAGAGATAGGATTGAGTGTAGATTTATAAGAGATAGGATTGACATTATTACAAGGAAAATATGCACTAGATCTTTTACAAAAGATAAACCTTTTAAGGTGCAAGCTAGAATCTAATCCTTATGGCCAAAGTATTGATTTCTAAGATGATCCATCTCCATTTCTAAATAATGTTGCAAAATACAAGTGATTGATTGGAACTTAATTTATCTCACTCAACTAGATATTGCTTGTGTTGTAAGCATATTCAACTAATTTAAGCATGACCTAAAGATAGTAGTATGCTTAGACGTCCTTAGTAATCTCACAGCAATGTCACGGATTCCTTTTTTTCTTTCACCTCTTTGTTGCATTCCAACCACGACTTCCTCAAGGACCTCTCAACAAGACTTGACCACACAAACAATTCATCTTGTCGGCCCTTCTACTTTGCCCCATGCATCACAAATTTAATGTGACACTCTCAACAAACCCTTAGCTCCAAAAGTTCGACAGGCTACCCTCTTCTGCAAATAACATGTAGGTTGATTGAACTTTTGATGAAGCCCTTGCCTCAGCTCCAAAACGTACTATTCAGATGTCTTGGGTTGATTATAATGAATATCTACCTTTTCATGCTTAGCAAAATGAATCTACTTCAACCGCTCACATGATCACTTCTAGTATAATTGTCTTACATACCTCTTTATCAAATACTTGGGTTATTGATTTTGGGGCATCTAATAATATGTTTGGCAATTTCTCTATTTCACTTGTTATGTCTAACATTCAATCAATTTTCCTAACTGATGGATGTAGTTGCTTGATTTCAAAAGAAGAAACTACATCCCTTTCTTCAACTATGACTTATGAGAAGGTTCTTTATATTACCTCAATTTACTGTTCATTAGTGCTATTACCAAATAGCATTTTTGTTTTGTATCCAACAGTAGCACCATTAAATACTAAGTCCAAATTTTTTTTTTCCAAGATTACCATATCCATGTGACATCTCTAGCATGTGTCCTACCATATCCAAATTGTGTCTGTATCAAACATGTCTAATGCATCTATCATGGCCATTTAGAAGAGTCCATGTTTCCTATCTAGCTACCATGACTAAATTCAGCCAATCCTAAGTACCATCATTTTTGTAAAAAATGTAGTAGTAGTAGTAGTAGTAGTAGTACATAGCAAGTGAAAGCATGCTAAATTAGATGCATGAGAATTAAAGCACTAAATGGTAAGCATCCTAACTCATTTTCTAAGAACAGCTCCCCATATGTAATTTCATCTGAATATTGAATTTTCTTGAAATGATCAACACCCTGCCATTTGAAACGTGAATAAAAAGAGAGTCCCAATTTCAAAAGATTAAGGAAACAGCTGGATTCAAGAAATTATTCTAACCTGCAGCAACATGAGAATACGTTCAAGGCCATAAGTTATTTCAACAGAAACTGGTTGCAACGGAAGACTTCCAGCCTGTTGAGAATTTTGAGAATAAACGAAATTAAAATATTAAAATTATCTGCTTATTAACAATATAAATATCAGAATTGGCTAGTCCAATGATTTTAAATTGTCATTATTAAATACTAACTTTTTTGAGGTAGATTTTGTGAGAATTTGGAAACTCAATATGAAGAAAATAATCAAAATAAAGAAAATTTATACTAGCATGCTGTAATTTGCTTCACTAAATAACATTCATGTGAAAGCATGAAATTCAAAGGAAGCTATCATTTATCTGCACCAGGCAATTTACAGCTGATTAGTCAGAAATGACAGCATGCATTACAGCTTAAAAAACTGAGTAATACTTATTGGAAGTTTCCTTCATCCAATGTGTTTGTGCACAATGTATAAATGGATACAGATAGATGATACACGTGCAGAAGTTCCTGCCCCACTATTTCAAGACATATGTATGTGAGGCAAGTGTAGAATTATTAATGCATTAGGCTGCACATTAGAATCCTTGTATCGTGTTAGACCACTTAGACAATAATGTCTCCATTAGAGTTAATTTATTTCTGTTATTGGGCCATTGGGCCCATAAGTAAACACTTGTATACAAATATTCTAATTCTCTGCAATGAAGGAACAAGGCAAATTATTTTCTAAACCTAACATGGTATCAAAGGCCACCAATCATTCCTAACCCCAGCTGCCACCACCCAATATCTACACCAACCTTCCCACCCTATTATATGCTGACATTTCTCCATTGACTCTCTCCTCTTCCACATGTGACGCCCCTTCATGACACTCCACTTTGATTTCTCGCCAGCATCTCTCTTCTCCTGGTATCTCTAATTGAACAAACCAAGAATGAATAAACTTCGAAGCTTACCACCACCAAAGTGAAGCCCAACCCTAAGAACCATCATCAATAGACAAGTGCATCAAGACTTTTCTTGTTACAGAAGGTAATCTAGTGTTGAAGCAAAATGTGGTATCTAAATCCAATGTTGAAGCCAAGTATAGATCAATGTCTCAAACTACTAGTGAAATAGAGTGGATTAAGTCACTTCTATCTGAGCTTAGTGTGAAGGTCTCCTTGCCTATGAACATGTACTATGACAACCAGGAAACTATCTATATTGCTAGTAATGACACTTTTCACGAGCGCACCAAACAAGTAGAGGTAGGTTGTCACTATATTTGTGAAATTTCGTGAACTTTGTCTTACCGGTACTATTTGTACCCCTTATATCAAATTCTCTCAACAACTAGTAGATATCTTCACCAAGGCTTTGGGTAATAGGGTCTTTAAGGAACTTTGTAACAAGCTATGGATGATTGATTTATGCTCTCCAACTTGAGGGGGAGTGTTGAGTGTTAAGTCTCTCATGTAATTGGGTAATCAGATCCATGTTAGGATCCACTTATTCTATCTTGTATTTTTATACTCTCTAAATAATGAAACCCTAATCACTCTTCTTTCCCTAATCTCAACCCTAACAATTCCACCTTTCATGAAAAAAAAAAACTGTTGGGACAGATAGTCTCACATCACCTGTATCGATGTCAACCTTGCCTATAACATAGTATAGAAACCCTTTCAACTATTCAACTAGGTTTTGTTAATATATGAGACAACTTTCAATTATAACAAAATAGACTATCATTATATTTGTGTTAAGGTGCTAGGTGGAATGATTTCCACACCTTATAGTCAATCATCAAAACAACTTTTAGATATTTTTACCAAGATCCTAGGAGTTTCTATGCTTAAAAGCGTATGTATCAAGCTAAATCTATTTGATATTTATACTCCAACTTGAAGAAAAGTGTTAGATATTAAATGTTCTTATTTCTAAGAATATTTTTGTAATTATACTCATTGTTGTGTTAAGGAAAAATAATAACTTCTGTACCCTAATCACCTTCTACATTGTAGAATGATTGGCCATGACATGCAACAATGTAAGAGAGTCATCAAGGAGAAAGGATATGACATAGATGATATAATGCAAGTCTCACAAGAACAAACTATAGAAAAGGCTTCAGGTGGCAACACACCATGACAATATCAAAAGAGAATGTCAAGCAAGCCAAAGGCGCTAACACAGAGTTAGAGTAGCTAATCCAAGAATGCTCCTACACAATCATCAACAATGAATGACAGGGACAAGGAGCCAATCCAGGTTGATAAAAATGAGAAAGAAAATTGAACTAGATAACAGGAATCAGAGGAGAAAATTACCCCATATCAATCTTATGCAGATTGTGTGAACCATCTTTTTTTAGTGATAGAATATATCAGATCAAGCAATCCAAAAACTAGATCACAATCCCAATCCAATTATTGATTGAAAACATTTATTTCCTGAAATATTTTTGACCTGGATCAATGAAATTGTGCTAATCCATATCAATCCTACATCCAATGGTCTAGATAAAGTTAGGATAAGGATATGGTATACAATACATCATTCCATTTGAAGGCATAGAAGGTTGGAGAGAATAATAAAGTATTCCAAGACACTCTCCATGATGAGAAATATTTCATATTCAAGGGTTTAGGGTTTTCATATTCAAGGGTTTTGGATGTTTGGTTGAGTAGACAATGACTTGAAGGTGTCACATCAGAGACAGCAGTTTTTGCTTGGCTACAAGCTGTCCCTCTAGGTTGGACACATATTCCAAGGGCCAGAGAGGAGTCCTTAGTTTTCCTTATTCAAGTACATTTTGATGTACTTTTTTTCTTTTTCCTCAGTTTCATTTGTGGATTTTCAGATTTGAAACCCAATCTTCGTTGTTTTGGTTTTGTATTAGTCTGCCTACGGCCTAGGTAGGTCCCTTTTTTCTCGATATTTTAATATATTTCTTTTTCTGCTCACAAAACATATATGGCGTCATCTAATAACCTAGGTATTTGGATATATGGATATTCATTAACCCAATTATCATCATCTATATAAATTCAAAAGATTAGCAGCAATAGTATTAATATTGAGAAAATATACACAAACAAAATCGTTCTCCAAAAAGAAAGTTACATGCTCAAAAATGGGAGTAAACAGTGTAAGATGAGACAATGAGTCCTGGCCATGACCAGCATTTATAAAACTAATCTGAAATGCCAGCTGGCATGTTGGAGCCAATCCTTTGCAAATATGTACATGACACTGACACTTCTATCAAAGGTGTCTGTGCTTTCTGTATTGCCAGATGAACCAAAAATATTTTTGTATTCAACAGTTAAATCCAAATATTCAAGGACAAATTCCATCAAACAAATAAGGTACCTGCTGGAAGTATGTAAATTGGGTTATCTCCATTCCATCCAACCAAATTTCCCAGCCCAATCCCCAAGCACCAAGCACCTGTACAAATTTTGTTGAAAAAGAAAGAACAAAATAAATAGGCAGTTGATTTGTGGGATCTAGTCCTGGAAGGATCTTCTCTCTTTCTCTGTGTACTTGAGGAGCAAAGCCTCTGGTTTTGTGGTTCAGGATGGTGAAATGGTGTGGGCATTAGAGTTGCATATAAGCAGTTTTGGTGCCTAATGAGTGGGTCTTTCTTTTTCTTTTATTTTTGTTCTTTCTTATATCTCTTCCTTTGACTTAAAAAATAGTATTTCATTTATTTAAAAATATACAATAACTACATATATGGCAAAAAGAGGTCTGTAAGTGCTTACAAAAGTCATTTTTGTAAGCATCAGGTAAAACTAATGAGATCATCGGATAAACCCAATCATTTCATTGATTAACCCAATGCTTTCATCAGTTTCCCCAATGCTCAAACTGGTTTACCTAATGCTTACAAAAGGGATTTCTAGGCAACTACAAACTACAAAACCCATGGATATATATATATATATATATATATATATAGATGTCATGTCTTCTTCGTTTCTAACTTATTAATATTCTATTATTATTCAAGTATAGAAACAAAAGAATGAAATACATACATAACAAAATGTAAGCTCTTTACTCAAATAAGAAAACTTACAGGGCTTTCCCAATTGTCCTCCACAAATCTAATATCATGATCTTTCACATTAATGCCTGCAATACAAAACATTGTTGTAAAGTATTTAACCTGCACAACAATAATATACTAACCCAAAAGCTTCTGATTAGAATACAATGAGACCCTTCCAAATTAACGATGTCAACGACTGTGTAAAACTGGATTACAATATCAAATATTAAGATGGAATGTCTCTAACAGCATTTTGTACTTCATTTACAAATGACTTAGCGCAGAGGAAGGAAGCATTACTGAAGTTAAGAAGAGGCAGTGAAGCCACAATAAGATAAGATAGCCGCACAAACTGAACCATTATGTTTTGAATGGATAAATAGGCAAGAAAGAAAGAAAAAGGGATTCAGAATTACAACAATCAACCATAGCAAGACTTGTTTCTTTTCTTTAATGGGACATGTTTCTTTTCTTCTGGGAATCTGAGAACATGAAGGCTGACTACATATCTCACTGGAAGGATCCTATGGATGAAGAAATACAGGTTCTTGCTTCACAAGAGACTTTGGAGTAAATTGATATGCTAGTTTCACATGAGAATTGGGAGTTGATTGATACACGAGCTGATGAAGCAGCACATACAAGCTGAAGATGAGCCTTATTGAGATATGAAAACTGGAAGGCACAGTTAACTGATTCAAATCCTACCTCGTGGCCAAGAGTTTCATGCAGACTTTAAATGAATAGTTCTCTCTGTATGCACCATAAAGCTTCATGATTTTATGAAAACTTAACCTTTGTTATTGTGAGCAGGGAATAAAGTATCCTATCTTGTATCAAGGATTGGTCACCCAAAAAAAGGAAATATATGAAGGATTGAAGATTGTATCAATAAAAATGCAATACTTTCACAGAAATAGCCAGAAAACACTGAATGTCAGTTTGAAACTCAATGATAAGTTAAATCAAAGCTATAATAAGCATATAAAACACCTAAATTAAGTTTTCTAGGAAATTATAATCAATAAAATAGAACATACGTTGAAAAACCATATTTGTAGGCATGAAAAAAGACATAATCATACAAAGACAGTAGAAATATAATGCATAATTTCAAGAGATTTCAAATATAATGAAAACATACATGAAAACACATTTTACACAATATATCTTCATTTTATTCAAAAAATAAATATAAAACATAAATTTCAAATAAAAATAGAGATATTACCTAAAATTCCAATGATAGGAAAAATTCAGTGTAAATCACAAAAACGGAAATTTATCAGTATTTTGCAAATTTATGTAAGATGTATTGGTTTCATTCTTAAAATCTATAAAATCCCAAATATTCGGAAAAAATCATACAAAATTTGATAATCACAAAAACAATACACAAATGTATAACAATTAACATAATTAAGCACGATCCATGGTAGATCTAGCAAAGAATGAGGATCTTCTTAGGGATCTACAGTTTCCTCAAGATATCAGAGAAGATACCCAACTCATGCTTGTGATGGTCAATGAGAAAGAGGGCACATTCCAGTGGCCATGTACTCTCGACAGTGAAGTGACAGCAAAAACAGCCTAAGAGGTGATTAGAAAGAAGCATGATTAGGTGCCTAGGACTAAAGGGATTTAGTATAAGTGCATCCCTGCCAAAATTTCCTTCTTTCTATGGAAACTATAGCAGAATGGCCTTCCTACTGAAAACAATATTAAGAGAAAAGGGATACAAGCACCTTCTATTTATCCTTATTGTTCAGCTAACAAGGAATCGGAGTCAGCTATGCACCTATTTTTTAAAAGGAGAATGGGTCTTTCTCTATTGAAATTAGGTTGGTAGGTTGTTCGATGTGGAACTGCAAGGCAGTGATAGCTGGAGAGCCTGATTGAGTTAAAGTACTCAGTTTTACTACTAGAGACAATTATGTTGCCACCTTAAGTAATGTGGTGGGTGCACAAGGGGCTCTAGAAAAAAAAAATGTAATGTGAAATAGATCAATAGCAAGGGTAGTTTCACTAAAAGACAAGTGAAACAATCCATCCAAGATTTTAAGCAGATGACCTCCAAGTCAAGATGTATGGCTTATGCTAATAAGATGGTCCTTGATAATCTAAATAGTGCAGGTGTTCCTTGGCAATCTATGTCTCAAGTCAACATTACGTGGATTAGGCCTATTAAATGCTACCTTCAACTCAACACCAATGGGGCACAGCATTTGGGAAACAGAGCTGGAGTTGGTGGCATTGTTAGAGATTGGAGTGGTCACCTTATTTTTCCATTCTCCAGTAATTTCACACAGCCCTCAGCAATTATAGAAAAATTACGTGCACTTCATGCAGGGTTGATGTTATGTCATCAACAAGGCATGGGATTTCACAGCCTAGTTGTAGAGATTTACTCTAAAGCAGTGTTGGAGATGCTTAGGTTGGGTAGACGTTATAAATGGCAGGCCTTCTCATTCTGGGGTCAAAGACCTAGTCCAACGCACTCATTCTATCAAGCATATCTACAAGGAAAGCAAAACCAAAAAAAATCTACTGGCTAAGGAGGTTGCTCATGATAGGGTGTCTAAAATCTATAAACATGTTAAAGATCTTCCTAGGAAAGTTAGAGGTTCTTGGAGGTTGGATAAGTAGGGTAACCCATCCACTTGCAATGTTTAGAACTAGCAATTGTCACCCTAGTCCGAATTTTGCTTTTCTATCATATTTTGTTTTGTTGGAGATTGAGCTTAGTCCTCCCCTTGTAATCTCTTTTTCTTAGGCCCTCAACCCATAAATAGATCAGAGAATCTTTCCAAAAATAAAAAAGCAAGATCTAACTTATAAATATACGTTAAGAGCCAGATTAGAGAAATCACCTCAAAGTGGTATATGAGAAAATATGGACTTTTTTGTGGGAAAACGCCTTCAATTGGTAGATTTAGGCAAGAACCACCAAGACCATATCTTCTCTAGCAGATCCATGGAGATTGATGCTTAGAAGGGGGGAAAATGAAGAATTCCATCAGCTTCCAGCCTCTGTAGCAGCACTTCATGTGGGGTTCACGCATTTCATGTGAAAAAGGTATGGATCACACAATATGCACCAAAGTACATCATAAAAATGCATTGGGTTGGTCAATCCAATGATCCAGTTCACAATCCAACCAAAAAATCAACTGTAACATTGTACTAGCCAAAAATACAGGTTAACATCATATCAAGATTTTGAGTTTCCAATCCATATCAGTGGTATTCCGCTGATCTGGTGCAATCCAGAATTCCATGATTATGGCATGTACTCCTTTCAGTGGACGTAGTATTAGGATTGATTTGTTTCTCTAAAAGAAGAGTGAATGGTGAATTTTAAATCAAAACCAATTGAATAAAACCATGCAATTTTACAGAAAATACATTATTAAAAACTAAAAAGTTCAGGAATCTTGCAAAGTACAAAACAAACCACATAAATACAAACAATTTATAATGGCACACCCCAAACCTGGGGCTAGTCCACTCTCTTAGCAATCCCACTAGAAAGTTTTACTATTTCCAGTGTTATTCACGAGCTGACACCCTGCCCCATACAAAATCCCTTAGCCAAACCACCAAGTCAATTTTCTCTTCACTAAGAGAAACCATCCTCGCAATATGAAGAGCCTACACCACACCCTGGTAAGTTAAGTTGAAAACCTAAATCTAAATTGAAACAGTAAAACCGATTTTTACTATCTATGGTGCCATTAAACACTTGATTTCTGTAAGCTTTATGATGTTCACAAGCTTATTATAGTTGTGGCAAAGTTCTCTCCAAAGTGCTGGTTGAAGAGTACTGACAGAATGCTCATTGAATCAGGGAGAAAGAGAACATGAAAGGAGAGCATTGATTCTGTTCACAGTAAAGGATACATAAAAGAGTACTGACAGAATTTCAAAAGAAAGGTATGTCAAAGATGGAATAAAATCTGTAATATCAATCACCATCTAATCCATTTCAAAATCTTACAAAAGGAAAACTAGAATGTCAATTCAGGGATTAACGGTATTCTCTAAGTTTGAATTTTACTATTCAGATAAATAGTAAAATCAACTCAAAAAACACCATAAGGAAGCCAAACGGAAAACTAGAAAGAATCTAAGGTATCTCTAGTAGTCCAACAAAAAGGTTATTGGAAGACTGAAGCTTTTCCGTGGTATTTCAAGAATTTTTGTGCAGTCAACCAAGTCAAAAAAGCATAGCACTTTAAACTCCAGTCATCTGGAAAAGAATGTTTGGTAACCCAAGATTTTTCTTGTTAGTCCAAAGAATTTTGTCCGATGTTTCAAACTATAAGCTTGGATTCCAATAAGCCGAGATAAATGAGTCAGTGTTTCAATAAAGGTCTGGTATTCTAGAAGGTGTCAACTATGATGGAATGGACACAGACAATGATCTGAACTAGAAGTCTAAAATCTACCATTCATAAATGATGACTTAAAAATGGATGTCTGGCAATGAAAACAAAGATCTAATTTAGACAAAGGGTAAGACCTTAATACTTAGGTTAAGGTAACTAAGATAAAAGATTAAGAACAACAACCATCTTCAAGTCCTTTGCATCATTCTTTATCTTGAATCTTGATCTTCATGAGCTTGTAGCATGTCTTGAGTCTTCACTTTGATGCTCTTTTGACTTACTTCAATTTTTTTCTAATTAATACATATTTTCTAGTATACTATATCATCACAATATATCAACAAGTTTTTGTATCATCAAAACAATATGAGAAAGATTTTTCTAACAAATAAACTAAGGTACTTTTTTATCAAGCATACGGGAAAACCAAGGTACTTTTCAAGGGAATAATTTAGTTATGAAAAGGATAAGATTGTGTTTTCCAGGAGGAGTCATTTTCCCTTACATAGATCCATATAACTCAATTACACCAAATATAACTCCAATATCTCTACAATCACCTACAAATTGAAGCATACAAATCATGTATGTCCAGCTTGTCAAGGAATCTTTAGAAGAAATTGACATTTAGCACCTTGGTAAAAATATTTACAATTTACTAGATGATATGTGTAAGGAGTGTTGATCACATTGGCAAAGACTAATTATCGAATATAGTGACAATCCATTTGAAATGCTAATAAAATGTTAGATTTCTGGCAATAAAGACGATAGTTTGATTATCACAGTACATGTTAGGGATGTTTTTCAAATTTTTTGCCATTGACTTATTATCTCAAGATGAGATTTTAAAACCAAAAATTCAAAAGCTGAAAATATTAGTTTTTCCAACTTTTGGTGCATTGGTTTTTCAAAATTTGTTTTTCCGTTACTTTTTCAAAATTAAAAGTTCTACACTAACCAGATCTTTTTAAAAACTTCTAGACCTTGAAAAAGCTTTCCAAAATGTCTTATGCTATGAAAAGCCAACTTCTCGAAAAACTAAGCTTTTGAAAAGCATAAGCAAACTAAACCTTAGTTAAGAGAAGCAGAAAAGCAAAATAAACAATAATAACTTATGTCATAATCCTATTATGTAAGGTCAACCACATGAATCATTTTATTCCATATATTTCTATCCAGAATTAAATCTTCAATCAAATTACATAAATTTAAATCTTTTCTCGTAATTTCTAACCAAGTAGTTTTAGGTCTTCCCACTACTTCTTTTAGCTTTTTTTACACTAATTAATTCTCCATTCCTAACTTGTGCACATCTTTTGGTATTAAAGTCCATTTAGTGTTTCTTATTATGGATTAACAATGTCAATCAAGGCATTCTTAATAGAGCTTAAATTTACAATGAAGTTCCAAACACAAATGCATTATGATACTCAAACAATAATATTAATTGCTAATAATCTAACATTTCATGAAAGAATAAAAAATATAAAGGTGGATTGTAATTGTGATAAAGAAATGGTTATGAATGGATTCACTTTAAATTGTTTTACTTCATTTAAATATTTTGTTGACATTTTGCACTAAAGGAATATTATTAGGAGTTTTTTGTCTCTTTATAACAAGATAGGTATATTGAATATATATGCCTCAATTTGCGAGAGAACAGCCTATATGTGTGTCATCCATACCTAAAGCAGAAAGGCTGTTGATGAATAAATCCTGTGAATTACCAGGATCAGGCTTTAAAATCACCTAAAAGTAATCACAATGTATAATGGATCAAAAAACAACATAGAGACAAATTAGCAACATCTTTGTTTTCAGCAAAATTCTCTGCTGTAAATTTTAAACACAAAATCACCTGAAATTGTGTATGCCGTTGGAGTCTATTTGGATTATCCCCATATCGACTATCATCAGGTCGTATGCTAGGCTCCACATACCTTCAAAAATATGATGTCATTTATCAATTTAAGGAAAATCCGCCACACAAAAAAGAAAAAAAATAAGTGTGAGAAAATTTTAAAATAATTTTTTTCAGGAGACAGTTGATTTTTAGCAATGGAAAAAGAAATATTTTGAACTCAAAGTCAGAATATCATTTAAATTAATAGTTTCTATCTTGAAACACAGATTCACTGAAATTCTTATAACATATGTTAATGAAGAGATAACAGTGACAAATTCTTAGACAAGGATAAAAAGAAATCAATCAAGTGACCATTTTAGAAAAAATAAAGCCAGAAGCAAATAAAAACTGAAAGGTGGCAACTGACTTCAATGAAGAGCTTCTGGTCATGCTATGTCCCAAACAATAACGAATAAAGACACAGAAAAATAAAAATAAAAAAAGACACAGAAATCCAATAATAAGCAAAAGACATGTTTATATAATTGTTTGGAGATATTTTGGTATTTCTGGACATCATATGTAGCTTTGATCGCATTTGTAATTGAAATATGAATAAATCTAACAATTACTAATTTTAATAATGTTAACACTATTAATATCAATGATATTTATATTAATATTATAATATCAATTATAGAGTACCTATAGTATATATTAATATTATAAAATATACATACGAAAGAGCACTTACTGGTATTAGCACTAAAATTATAAGAGGAGAAACTAGGAAACTTTTTAAATTTGCATGCTTAGAAATATGGTAAGACTTGCACCAATTGAAGATAAGATAAAAGAAAATCAATTTAGATGTTTGATCATAGGTCAAACGATAC
Organism: Amphibolis antarctica; assembly: GCA_024699675.1. Lineage (NCBI taxonomy): Eukaryota > Viridiplantae > Streptophyta > Magnoliopsida > Alismatales > Cymodoceaceae > Amphibolis > Amphibolis antarctica. Next base: position 16,792 of record JAMKPZ010005389.1, on the reverse strand, counting down.
ACCGATTGGAAGTTGAGGACTGATTAGAGTAGAAAAATCTAAAAGAAACAGAAGATTTAAATCTATTTGATTAGAAGTTGTGACAAATATCAAATTGGATCTTAATTGGATTTTGAAATTCATATCTGAAAAGTATTCAAAACGAACTCAGATATATGATATCCACCAATTAAAATTCATTTATTAATGTAATTAAATAATCAAGAATTCAATAGAATTTATATTTATTATTTTATCCATAAATTTATTACTTTATCATTCCAATTTTATTTATATGTATTTTTTATAATGTTTAATATAAAATAATCATACTTGAATTCAAATGCCTAGATTTAAATATTCAAATTAAGCTTTTAACAAATAAAATATAGTATATCAATGTGAAATGATTGTATTTCATCCTTACAAAGTTTTAAAGGTGATATTGTCTATCATAACTTTTGTAAGTTTGTTAGAAGCTACATTACAATCTACATCCAAACAAGGTTTTTGAGGATGAATAAGTGGATTCTTCAAAAAAACTTAAACTACATAAGCAATTTCAAACACTAAGAATGAAAATACATTATTCATATTTCAATTAGAAGAGAGGAAAAGCATTGACAAGAAGAAAAGCTACAATCAGAAGAACTAGAATTTGCCTATCAGATCAGTGGTAGTGTGAGGTTTCCCCTCAGAAGACCTCACAAGATGATTGCCTAGAAAGTGTCTTAACAATTAAATGCAGCAACACAACAGAGAGGTTGTCACATCATAATCTGTTGGTCACAATTCTGTACCATCGGAAATGCCATCTCATATATAATCTAAAGGTCTATTTAGGAATTTTTCATCCTTTTTGAGTAGTTATAAGCATACTCATAATCACAGAACTAAAATCATGGAAAATCAATTTGACTTTATGTTAGATAGGTCAATAATAAAAGCTATTTATTTACTTAGTTAACTAATATATTATTTCAGAATAAAGATAAGGTTCTTCATATGATTTTCATTGATTTAGAAAAAACTTGTGATAAAGTACCGAAAAACCTATTGTAATGTGTTTTGGTAAGAAAAAGGGTACACCCATAGGATATATAGATATTATAAAAGACAAGTAAAAAACAGATTTTACTAAGAAACTAAGAAATTTCTAATAATCATACAATACATTGATATTATAAAGGGCGTATCAAATGGCATTTACCAGTGTTAAAATTATAAAAGGAAAAGGTAAGAAATTTTTAATAAATATTAAGATTACATTTACACTAACAGTACGTCTATTTTTCTCAATTATGGATGAAACAACAAAGGAAATTCAACAAAAAATACTTTATGTATGCTATTTACTTATGACATAGCTTTAGCGGATGAAAATAAGTCAAGATAGGTCAAAATTACAATGACAGCTTTAGTGGATGAAAATTAGTTCTAAATTAGAATTATGAAGAGATATTTTAAAGTTCAAAAGATTTAGAATAAATAGGTCAAAATTTGAATATACTGAATGTAGGTTCAATGAAAATAAGAATAATGATGAAGTTATATACTTGATGATTATGAGATTCATAAAATTAAGATTTTTAAATACCTAAGACCTATAATAAATAGCAATGGTGAAAATATAGAAGATATTATTCATAGGATTAAAGAAAGATGTATGAAGTGCAGAAATGCTTCTAAAGTGTTATATGAGAAAAGAATACCCTTAAAATTAAAAGGAAAATTCAATAAAAGTGTAATTCAACCAAATACACTTTAAGGCTCAAATTACCAAGTCATAAAGTATGATCATATGCAAAAAGTTAATATTGTTGAAATGCGTGTGTTTAGATGAATAGGTAGTAATATTGTTAGTGATATTATATCATATCTAGGTATATGGATCTTTAAGGAGTATATCTCTCATATAAAAACTCTTGTACTCTCCTTTAGGGAATGACTCTTTTTCTTCTCCTCCACCACATGGCATTAGAGCCTACGGGCTAACCTTAGGCTGCCATCACTACCCACCACGTTCACCAACAATCATTAGCACCTACAAGACATTGTATCTACAATCGTCATGTCAATTTCCATGTCACAAGGCATGTGCATCCCCTATCATGCAAGCCTTCACATCCTACATCGATACAACTCTTCAAGTCATTGTGCATACTCTTCACGCCCTATAATGACATGTGTGTTTGATACCACGTGCACTTTCATACATTGCACATGTCATTGCAACCTATGTCTCCATCACCACCGACAACTTTGGTCATCCACATACCATTGACCACTACCATTTTGCAAGGACTATATCTCCCATAGAAACACCTTGTACTCTCCTTTAGGGAATGAATCTTTCTCTTTTCCTCCACCAAAAATACTATAAAAGATAAACTTAAAAACAATTTATTAATAATTAAGTACTAATTACATCAATTGAAGATATGGTAAAAGAAATTAAAGTGGTTTGGTAATATCTTTAATAGGTCAAAAGATGCACTAGTTAAAGGAGGAGAATTAATTAACGTAAAGAAACTAAAAGAAATAGAGAAAGGCCAAAACTACTTGGTTAAGAATTGTGAGAAAAATTAAATTTATTTAATTTAACCATAGATAGATATAAATGGGAAAAAAGGATTCATGTAATGGACCCGACCTATTGAAATTATGGCTTGTTCTTGTTGCTGTAGTAATTACAATTTACAAGTATACTCATATTAAGCCATTTTAAAAAAATTGATGATGAAGTTTTGTTCTTGGAGTAAAAAGCAACATCAAAGGGTGAAGTTGGCCAAATAAAATTGTTGCAACTATTTTTAATAAGATAGCTTTTTATGCTAGTTGTCTCAATCAATAGACAAAGGAAGCCAATTGTTGCTTATAATTGGACCCTTTCCAAGCCCTGCAACCTACATAAGAGGTAACCTAGTGCCTTAGGTCTACTTTTTTATTTTTAAATTAAAAAGGAAATAACAATATGCTTTGTAAACTTGTAAATGAAAATACAAGTTTACCAATGATACATGCTTTTCGATATGATTGGCACTTAATAGTCATGCACGAATTGAAATAGGATTCTCTTCATTATATATGATAGTTAAGGAACTATTAAATTCATAAAAACATGGATTCATAAAACAAGCCACTTACGCAACATTCCATGGTTCCGGACCAAGAACCCTAAGGAACGTTAAAGGATTCATGGTGCCAGCTCCAACCTAAATCATTTAATAAATGATCAATGCTTGCTTATCAAAAAATATCAATATATTAAAATTTGGAGCTAGTCAAATACCATAATAAACCTTAAATTTCTAGAATTCATACTTTTTATGAAGTGAAAATATAATACCTTGTAACATGATAATGATGAAATAAGCTTGAAAAATAAAATACAACTAGAATTAGGTCAATTATACACAATACAATGTGGATAGCCTACTCTCCAACTATGTTTCTTGTTGTGGATGTGTGCTCTCTGCTGCAAGAAGAGTTGTAAGCAACTCCATCCTTTCACAAGATGAGTTGCAACCAAAGGGGGGAAAAGGAGAAGGGAAGGGAAAGAAAAAGGAAAGGGAAAAAAAAGAAATAGAAAAGAGAGAGAGAGAGAGAGAAAGGAAAGATAAAAGAAATAAAAGAAAATAAAAAAGGAGAGGAAGGAGAAGATCAATAATGACATGTAATGAGAGAGAGAGAGAGGAATGATAAAACTTCAAGTGGAAGGAGTTCTGATTTGCTTGGGACTATATGTAGTGCCCCTCGGAAGAAGTAATGTAATAATAAGGGTGCACTAGCTACATCCACGAGGAGATGTTATCCTCAATTTTCAAGAAATGACATGCAAGTTTGATTATGAGGACCAAACAGTTACATAGAAAGGGAAGAGATTGAAAGAAACAATTACAGTGGCATGCAAGTGTACATGTAAGTTTAGTTATTACTACAAATTCATCAAAGATTTCAGCAAGATAATGCTCCCATTAAATGCAACCATTAAAAGAGCATTTTAGTTAGAGTCCCCTTGCAAGAAGAGTGTTTGCAACATTAAAAGCACTCACCCAAGAGCCAATGTTAGCCCTACTCAACTATTCCAAGGAATTTGTGATTGAGTTTGATGCTTCAGCGATGGGTATGGGAGTGGTGCTTACGCAAGAAGGGCACCCTTTAGCCTACATGAGTAAGGCTTACAAGGATAGGCAAATGAGTTTACCGATTTATGAGAAGGAGATGTTGGCCATTTCTTTGGCAGTTAGCAAGTGGCGGTAAATGCTATTAGGCTAGCAATTTGTCATTCGCATAGATCAACTAAGCCTTATATACTTGGAGAATCAACAAATTAAGATAAATGGCTCACTAACTACTGGGATACGATTATCAGATAGGGTATAAACCCAATCGAGAGAACAAAGCAGCCAACAAACTGTTACGACAGGAACACACAAGTTCAATGCAGATTTCTGCCATTACTATGACTCTTGAAGCTACACTTGGAACAAGCGCAACATTGCATGAAGCAAATGGCCAACAAGAGGCAACAGGAAAAAACATACATTGATGGAGCTTGGGTGTATGTTAAACTTCAACCTTACAGCCACACTTCGTTGAAGGACAGGACACCACAGAAGTTGCAGTACAGATACTTCGGTCCTTACCAAATTACACAGAAAATAGGAGAGGTTGCATATAATCTCGACTACCATCCTCTTCTAAGGTGCACCCAGTGTTCCACATCTCACAGTTGAAGCCTCACTATGAAGACCTACCAATCAAGAAGCCACCGATGCAGGAAGATATGCCACACAAACCAGAGAAGCTGCTTGTGCGATGCTTGGTCAACCACAGGGGACATGCCACCACACGACTCTTGATCAAGTGGAAGGGTCAAGGATCCGACCAAGGAGAATTACCAGTCCTTCACCAAAGTGTACCCAAGCTTCAAGCTCGAGGTTGAGCTCCCTCCTGAACGAGGGGGAGTTGATGTAGCATAAAATGGTTAAATGTAAGAGCACGTGCATGGCAGGTGCTCACTACCAAATTATTTAAACCTATCATCTGTAACTTTGAACATCAGGCGGAACTTTGAGCATCTCGATGCCGTACTAGAGTTTCCCACTATCTATCGCATATCTCTACGTCTGTCTTTTAAGGATTTATCCTTGGGTGATCATCCTGTGCAGGGAAGATCCCTTAGGAAGCAGTTACAGCACCAGTCATCACCCACGCACGTGGGCTCCGGGGGCAATCCTCATCAATGTGCATTGATATTGTAATTGAATTAAGTGATTAAGTGAGAGTAGGGACTGATGGATGGTTACAGGAAAGTATCGGAAGAAGATCTTGCCATCCACGTGAGTACGTATTGTCACTGAAAATATAAGTCAACAACAGAAGTATAGGAGCTCAACATTCCCGTAATATTTGTAACTAATGAGGATGAAATAAATGCAAGAAAATAGAAGCTAAATACGCCATGGAGAATCTGCCACAGAGAAATCGGAATTTGAACAGAAATTACCTCGGTATTGCTACACTGCATTGTAGAACAGCCAACGGAAGCCCAGTATTCCTGAGCAAAAGCAGGAGAAAATCAATGTGTGTATAGATAACCACCACGGCAGCAAACATTTGCTATGATGATTAAAGCAACGACGCCCGACAGACGAGAAAAAAACAGCTCGCAAACGCATAAAATCAAAAGCACCCCCAACTTGTAGCCGCGCGGCCGACCTGGAGGCGCTGCACGGCCTTCTGGTAAGTGAGGACGGAAGACAACGGCAACGAGGAAGAATCCGCGGCCCTGGAACGGGGAGGCGACGCGGCGTACGGGCCCAGCGGCGGGGCTCCGTCCCCGTCGGCGGTGAAGGAGGTGGGGCGGGCGAGTCGGGCGGGAGACGGAGAAGAGTTTGGATTTCGAGGGAAGAAGACGGGGAGATTGGAGAGATTGTTCGGGGCAAGGGAAGAAGAGGAGATGGGCAACGCGAGGGCCGTCGTCGTCGCCATTGCCGTCGAGGAAGCAAGGGCGCGTCGGATTGTGGATAAGAAACAATGGCGGTGGGATTGGATTTGTGATTTGAATCAAATGCATGGGTAACTTCTTTCTTTCTTTCTTTCTTTCTTACTCTTGATTTTTAATGTTATTTTTATTACACAAATTTTAATATTTAAATTTTTATTGTATAAATTATTATATAATTATAATTTTATTTTAAAATTACCGTGTATATTTAATATTTTCATATGTAAATTTTCATTATAATTTTTTTTATAATCCATTTTTACACATAAAATTTGATGAAAATAAATTATCGAAAGTTTATTTTCTAATTAGACTTGAATTCAGTATAGAGGTATTTATGTGTCTTATAAATTAAAAAATATTAAAAATTTCAAAGTTTGTGTACATACCACATAAATAAGTTTATTTTTTATTTTAAAAATAAAAAAAATTTAATATATTTTAAAATTTAACTATTCATATATTCTACAAATAGAATAAACTTTTTAAATAAAATTTTGAAGTACATATTTTTAAAATGAGAAATAGTCTACATAAAGATTATCTTGATAAAGTTAAATGGTCTAGTTATAAATTACAAGTACGTAACATAATAATAAAATTACAACATAACATTCATATATTATTATTAATGTTCCACATTTCTCTCATAATATACGATCACACAATTTATCAACAATTTGTTTCCTTCAACTATATCCAGTATCAAATATATATGAATCCATTGCTACAAACTCTTCAGCTTCATTTCTAATCTCTTCCTCGGATAATTTGCCTTCTATATCTACAAGTAAATCTTCTTTCATCTATTCTACGAATAAAATTACGAAGTAAATAACATGCGATGACTTGTTTAACTTGAGTCTAAAAAGAAAATGGCATGTAATCAATGCTTGATCACCCCAAATATTCATTTTATTAATTGCAATCCTTAATTAGTTGTGAATGTCTCTAGTTAAACTTTTCTATTACACTGGTTGGTAGTCAATTGGCATCATATTCTGAAATTAATGTGATGTCAAATACCTCGAAATGGATAAATAATGTGAGGTCTATTTCAATACTCCATATTTACCAAATAATATTTTTACCTAGACAGGTACAACACATTTCAATAAATTACCACCCCATATTAGATATGTAAATACTACAAGTGTTGTTAAATCACATACCTAAAGGTACCGTAAGACCATTAGGTCGACTTACTACATTTTGTAACATTCGAACATCTGAACATTTCCATCCATTAAAGATGTAAATGATTTTTTCATGTCAAAATTACTTACAACTAACACATTTTGGGATAGTTCTTCTTTCCTGTTTTTATATCATGAATTTTCCTCTCTAGAAATAGTAGCTAGTTTACACATATGTTTCATCAATAGCACTAATGTAATAATCCTATTAAACCAAAAAGGGGGGAAACCATATGCAATAACAAATTAAATATACTCATGGGTTCAATATATAAATCTAATTAATAAAATTCCTTACCTTGAAGTACATATGAATAAACACGTGGCTCATTTCGTATCCTGTTTAGAGTTGCTGAAGAAGGTATCCAATTTCAGGATAACATGTAATATTTGTATTTCATGAAAATATGTATTAACTGTTCATGCAAATTAATCAACGAAAACGCTCTCAGGTCACCCCATATTGTTGAATTTGACCTACTGTTACAATGAACATTCTAAACTTCTCTTTCGTTGATATATTCTTAATTACCATCTTGCATTACGTCTTCCCTTCACAGCAAAGTACAAAATTGTTCAAAGACATGTTGACTCGTCTGATATATATATATTTTTACAATTATATGTTTGATCAAGTAAAGAATGATCTAACAATCTTCACACATGTACATTCTTCTCCTTAATTTACTATATATTCGTTCATTACAGACTAACGCAATGCAGCACGCAGCCAAAGCACAAACCAGTTGAGAAACCAACATTACCAATAATCAACATCGATCTCTTTCTCCTTTGTTGTCTATAAACTTATATTAACAACATCAACATCTTCATATTTGAGTATTCGGCCATGTTTATTGTACATCACCTGCCAAGTTTTCATTCGACTATATCTACATTTTTCTTTGTAAATGTATGCACATGTTTCCTCATTGAATTTAATTTGTTAATAACTTTTGTCTACGTTTTTGCTCTATTTTTCCCATCACCAGCTTTGCCATTGTCTTCTCGAATGATTTCACATAACAAATCCATAAAATTTCATCTTGTTTTTGCACCCTCTTCTACTACAATTTAATAGACATAATAACTGTTTAAGTTAGAAATCCACATTTTGACAATATCTAATAAATAATTTCCATAACAGAAAAGAGAAATTATTTGTATTTATGGTATTAGCAGTATAGGTTGTAAAACCAAAAACCAACATAGAAACAAGAAAACTATTTGGAGGTGACTTTACAAGCATTTAAAAATTATAGAGTCTAAAACAAGCATTCGATGGGGGGAAACAACAGCATACAAAACATAACATGCATGAATGCAAACTATTTGGAAGTGATTTTACGGAGTCCAACTAAATCAAGCATTTGATGCATCACATGCATACAAGCATGAAACAAGCATTCAAAAATTTTAAACCCAAAAATTTTATAGATCAATAACATGCATACCATATAATGAAGCAAGCATTCAAAAATTTTAAACCCTAAAATTTTACATATCAATAACATGCACAGCATATAATGAAACAAGTATTAAAAAATTTTAAACCCTAAAATTTTACAGGTCAATAACATACACCATATAATGAAACAAGTATTCAAAAATTTTAAACACAAAAAATTTACAGATCAATCAAGCAAGCTAAAATGGAGGTCATTTTACAAATCGATTGACGAATCATCAAAAAAATGAAGGGGGTGAGAGAGGACATACCTCACAAGTTCATTTGTGCATGTGGAATTGAATAAAAATGAATTGACGTGAATTTATTTATTGAATTGAATTGAATTAGACGAAAATGAATTTAGTATAAAGGTGTTTATGTACCTTTCAAAATTGAATAAAATTAAAAATATGAGTGTTTGTGTATTTGTTGGAATTGAACATGATTAAGAGACCAGTGGCAACCAACGACTACAGCAATAGGCGAAGATGTGACAATTAGGAGGGGCAGAGAGGTGGAGATGTGAGAGCTATGGACATCGCATAAAGGGGGGGTGGAAGATTCTGCTTGATTCATAAGGGAGTTCGAAGTGAATTTCAAATCCTCTTTTATATGAATTCTATTCAATTCTATGAATAAATTGAATTCTATTAGGAAGGATCTACACAAATGTTTGAATTGAATTCCCTCAATTTTAATTCCATTAGCACAAACTTCTCATTAACTTTATTTGTTTTACTATTCTTAGCATTCATTTGATCTAATTCCAAAAGTTCCAGCTCTAATTAATTCTACACAAGCAATTACACGTTATCATTATCACATAAACTTATTAGAATAGTCTTACATGTATTGATAAATGTAAAGAATAAACTGAACTTGATATATAAAGAACTCTTCTCGTTATTGCTAATTGACCTTGATATAAAATTTTAACATGGTTTTTTTAAAAGTTTTTGCTTATCCATTGTGCCACTACTTTCTTCCTCCTCATCCTCTACCACTTCACCACCAATTGAAGCGTCATAAAAGGAAAATCAATATGGTATTAGAGCTCACTAACTTGAGAGCGTATTGGGAAAAATAACAACACATCAGAAATGATGAGTGGAACTAAGATGCTTATATTACTTGTGAGTCATTTTTCACTAGATTATTGATTTTAGTAAGTTAAAATCTACAAAACTCTTATGTATAAAGCTTTATCACATAATTTATTATACAATTTCAACATCATTTATTTCATTACTCTCAACATTCACTATTTGTAGTTGTTAGAATTGACTTCATACTAAGCGAAGTTGGAAACAAACACATAATCAACTTCAACTTTCTACAACTTTCCAAGGTAAACAGGATAAAAACAAACGAGTCCTATGCATGTGTTAATCTGGTTATTTCACCAAATTTTTTTCTAAAAATAAAAGTTACCATCTTTTATTTTAAAATGAATAAATTTTATGTCATCTTATAGCATTTGATGGGCAAACATACCGGCCATTCGAAGGATCAACATGCCAAAATATTTTTAAAATCAACATATTGTTTTAGCAAATAATATAACAAACCCCTTGTATCTATAATTATTTCCAAAATTAATATACCATTTACTACAAGTAATATACCGAATTTGATTGTATATTATAATTAACGTATTGTTTCTATGAAAATGATTTATCAAAATGTATACAAAGGCTTTCTCAACCTACCATCATTGTCAGTATAAATCTAAAGAATATTCACAAACTACTTTATTAAGATCTTCACTTGATAGCATTTTTATAGATATTTTCATTTGTGATATTACATAGATAACATTGTAACCATGGAGGTTTGTATTTCTTGGAATATGACCGAAAAAATTGGGGGTTTGTGTTAAACGAATCGAAAGGAATTGAAATGAAAGAAATTCAATTTCATCTAATATTGGTATTTGTGTGGATTTTTTCTAATGGAATTCATTTAAAAGAGGGGTTTAAAATTTAATTCTGACCTCTTCTTGTGAAATAAGTGAAATTTATTCACTACACCCATTCCATGGAACATCTTGTAGTTTTTGTATCTTTTAAAAAGTTAATAGTTAAATTGTAAAATATATTAATTTTTTACTTTTTTTAAAATAAAAATTAAATTCAATTCTGTTCAATTCCGTTATATGCATAAACACTAAAATTTCAAATTTTATTCAATTCTGTGAGATGTACAAATACATTTTCATTCAATTCAATTCTGTGAAATGTACAAACACATTTTCATTTAATTTAATTCTACTAAAAAATAAATTTCCAACTATTCATTTTCAACTGATTCTATATGATTAATTAAAAGTATAGTTAACGTCAGACAAAAATTTAGAAATAAAAAATCCTAATTTTTTATTATCTCGATTGACGTAAAAACCTTTCATTTCCTACATTCTCGCCCTCTCCCGTCAAAAAAAATCCATTTTCTGTCCTTGCAAATGCCCTCATTGGGATTCATTTTTTGTTTCATCGTATTTTTTACACCATCACCAATATAAAATCATTTCTCGTTGTATGTGTGTTTGTGACGGATATTTTTCATAAGAAATTTTTTCTCGTGGGAAAGTTATATTATCGTAGGGATGAGAAATTTTTTCTTGCATGACAATTGAGAAGATACAGAAAAAAAAGACGTCTGGTCACTCGTTTACTTGTAATCTCTCGGTAAAACTTTAACCTGTAATCACCCCCTTTGCCCATAGATGTCCAACGAAACCTTAGTCACTCGTCCTCCATCATCGCTCGCATCCCCTCGCCCAAAAATCTCTGATGAAACTCTTTATTTGCACTTATATAAAATTAGAACTACTGTCAATTAATTTAGGTGATTTTAATTTTTAATTAATTAATATTGATCTAAAAAGATATTAATTAAATATTAAATCATAAATTTAAGTAAAATAATGTATTTAAGATTTTCGAAAACGTGATTTAATTTATTAAGATTAGGTATTCAATATTTTAACATTATTGAAAATATTTGAAAAGAAAGGAATAGATGTACGATAAACTGTAAAGTAAACATGTTTACTTTACGAATTAACATTACAGGTTGTTGTGGAGTAATGGTCGTATCTCCACGAATTGCCATAAAGATATGGCTATAACTTCACGACTTGCCGTATAGTTATCCCTTGACCCTTATTTTCAATTATTTTTAATAAAGTTAAAATGTTAAATACCTAATTTTAATAAATTAAATTACTTATTTAAAAATCTTAAATACCTTATTTTACTTAAATGTATAACTTAATTTTTAATCAAAATTCTTTATTTTTGGAAGTTCCGTACGTAAATCAATTAATTAAAAATACTAGAATAAGTTTCAATTAATTACTTTTATTCTGAATTTTTTATTTCTTAAGTATTTAGGTATTTAACATTTTCAATTAAGTGACGTAATTGTTAAACCATTATTCAATTAATTGATTACTGATTAAAAAAAAAGGTGATTAATTTTTTTTAGGTGATTTAAGTTGGTGTTTACATATTTTAACTTACGAAATTAAATTATACAACATTGTTTTAAAATGTCAGAGTAAGTGATTGTCAAACCAATCTTCAATTAATTAGTACAATTAATTGATTATTGATTAAGAATAAGGTAGTTAATTACAGTAATTATTTAATTAAATTAGGTATTTAACATTATCAATTAAGTGATTTAATTATTAAACCAATATTCTAATATTTAGTGAGATTAATTGATCATTGATTAAAGATAAGGTGCTTAATTATTAAAGTTAATTGAAAAGTTTACGGCCATCCGTGGAGTTATAGCCATAATTTCATATTTCACCGTATAGTTATCCCTTGACCCTTCATTGTTAATTATTTTCAATAATGTTAAAAACCTAATTTTAATAAATTAAATCACTTATTTGAAAATCTTAAATATCTTATTTTACTTAAATATATGACTTAATATTTAATCAAAATTCTTTTTTAATCACATACTCCAAAATTTTAAAACAATCTTGTATAATTTAATTTCTTAAGTTAAAATATGTAAACACCAATTTAAATCATCTAAAAAGAAAATTGAGTCACCTTTTTTGTAATCAATAATCAATTAATTACGCTAATTAGTTTCATATTGATTTACAATTACATAACTTAATTGAAAAATGTTAAATGCAAAATCACTCAAATATTTCACATCAATTGACGGTAGTTCGTTAGAGGTAAAATTTCGAAATTACCATGTTTCGAAACGGTAGTTCCATGAGTATGTTCTTTATTTTTACGAAAGTTCTGTAAATAAATTAATTGAAATTACTTGAACAAGTTCCGATGAATTACTTTTATTCTGAATTTTTATTTCCTTAAGAATTTTACAAATTCCTTGAATATTTAACTAATTAAGTGAAGATTGATTTAATAATTAAATTAATTAATTGAAAATAGAAAATACAAAACTAACCAAATATTTTCACTTAATCAAAAATTTAAGTATTTGATTTAAATAATTTTTTAATCACTTACTCCAAAATATTAAAACAATCAATACATAATTTAATTCCTCAAGTTAAAATATGTAAACACCAATTTAAAACACTTTTAAAAAAATTAATCACCTTAAACAATTAATTAAAATCCATAAGTTAATTAACGTAATGACTTCAAATCTATGTTATTCTAAATTTTGTTCCTTAAAAAAATTTCAAACTTCAGTGTTTTGTACGCACGTGGGCGAGGTTTTTTTGGTTAAATAGTGTACACGTCTTTTTAGTGGAGAGAGAGTGTATTTTTAAATTTCACTTAAAAAAGCATTTTTTTTACTTTGTCATTGTTTTTCCCTTTAGTGATTGACATGTGATCTAAGCCGTCTAACTAACATCCGACCACCTACAAAAGTGTCTTCCGTAGGTGAAGGGAGTGTCTTCTAGCCCTTTTTCCCTAAATGATATATATATATATATATATATATATATAGGGCACAAGTTTTGTAGGTGCTTGAACCCAGTTCTATATGAGATCGACAAAAGAAATTTATACGACTTAAAAGTTACTCTCACTCTTGGTATGTGAAATTTAAAAATACATACTCTCTTTTCACCTAAAAAAACGTGTATACTCTCTCTCCCTTAACTTTAAAATTCCAACTACGTATATTTGTAATCGTTACGTTAATGAACTTATAAATTTTAATTAATTAATTATTGATTATAAATACGATGATTAAAGTTTTTTAAGTGCTTAATTAACATATGCGTTAATTTATTATTTTAATATGTTGGAATAAGTGATTAATAAATTATTTAAATCAATGACTTAAATTATCGATGAAGTAATAAAATATTTGTGTGGTTTTGTATTTTATATTTTCAATTAATTGATTTAATTATTAAATCTATCTTCAATTTAGTTGTGAAATATTCTTATAATTTGTAAAATTCTTAATGAAAATATTAGGGTGGATTTGATTTTTAATTAATTCATTTTGATTTAAAAAATATTTTGATTAAATATTAAGTCATTAATTTAAGTAAAATAAAGTATTTAACATTTTCACATTCTTTTCAATCAGTTATTTTTCGCATGTCGTCGTGTTTAATTTCAATTAGAATATGCATTATTCTAGGAGAAGCATTTAACTTATGCACATCTCTGAGATTTTCTAATAATTAATTTACAGAATGTCCGTTAAAATAAAGAAGTGAGTTACGAAACTTTATAAATGGTAGTTTCATGAATTTACCTTACAATAAGGCGAAAGTACCATCAATTGAAATAATTGGGTGATTTTGATTTTCAACTATTTAATATTTATTTAAAAAGGATTTTGATTAAATATTAAGTCATATATTAATATTTAAGTAAAATAAGGTATTTAAGATTTTCAAATAAGTGATTTAATTTTTTAAGATTAGGTATTTAACATTTTAATATTATTGGAAATATTTAGAAAGAAAGAAGTACCTATATGGCAAGTCATAAAGTAAAGACGTTTACTTTACGTCTTAACATTACAGCTCATTGTGGAGTAATGACCATTACTCTATAACGAGCCGTAAAGTTATTCGTTGACCCCAAAAATTAAGTACCTTATCCATGCTTATTCATCAAATTAACCTCACTAGTAGTTGGAACATTGGTCTAATAGTTAATTCACATACTTAATTCTCCACGTTTGTATATTTTAAATCATTACGTTAATTAACTTATATATTTTAATTAATTATTTATTGATTACGAATACGATGATTTTTTTTTTAAGTGCTTAATTAACATATGCATTAATTTATGAACGGAATTTTCGTGATTTTTAATTAATAAACAAGTACATATAATTAAATATTAAAGCATAACATAGAAATCCTAAAATTTTACATTTATAACCGCAAGCGCTCGGTGCCATAAGGAACTCAACATAAAGAATTAATGGAAAGATGTATGTGAATGTATAATAAAAAAAGTACTCTACAAGAGGTATAAATGAAAGCCAAGAATCTAAAAATATAATAAATAAATTATTTACAAGCATTAATGTATGGGAACAGGGTATGGATAATTTTGAAGTGTTATTTACAATTTTTGCATTATTTTAATAATATTTAAAATAAGATTTTGAGGCATATAAGTTACTCTAACAATTTTAGGCTTTTAATGCTAACTTCCCAAAGAAATTTGAAGTTTTAATGCTAAAACTCTGAAACATTGTTCACGACATGTGCCCAAATGACATCATGTGTCAATTTAAGAAATCACGTGTCCACGTTAAAACTTCAATACTATTGCTCAGTTTCTTGGTTTTTTTCGGATTTTTAACATTAAAACACAGAGTTCTCATCACCTGCGAACTTAACTTTTTCACGTGAAATTATTTATTAATTTCAGAAAATTTTACCCTTAATTAACTATATAGCTGGCTACGGCGAGCCGTAAAGTTATTCATGCAAGGACATGGATATGCATTTATAGGTAAAATGTGAATGCAATTGTGGACTTTGAAGATTTCAAAAAAGAATGATTGGATCGTTAAAATTTCAGAACAATTGAAAAAAGAAATGAAGAATGATGTAGACACGAAGGGCATGTTCTGTATTAAATGCGGGATATATTAGAAGTAGTTGAATATTTCAATGACACGTTCAAAGGTTTTCATGGACATAGTAGAAAATACGGAGGAAGTGTATTTCACCTTATAATTACACTTGAAAATTGAAATGCACCCTAATATTTTCAAAATCAAAATCTTAATATTTAATCAAAATCTTTTTTAAATCAAAATTAATTAATTAAAAATCAAATCCACCATAATATTTTCATTAAGAATTTTACAAATTATAAGAACATTTCACAAATAAATTGAAGATAAATTTAATAATTAAATCATTTAATTGAAAATATAAAATACAAAATCACACAAATATTTTATCACTTCATCAAAAATTTAAGTCATTGATTTAAATAATTTATCAATCACTTACTCCAACATATTAAAACAATAAATTAACATGTATGTTAATTAAGTACTTAAAAAAATTTAATTACCATATTCGTAATCAATAAACAATTAATTAAAGTTCATAAGTTAATAAACGTAACTATTAAAAATATACACATGTAGGTGAAGTTTTAAGATAAGTGAAAGAGTATACACGTCTTTTTAGGTAAAGAGAGAGAAAGTGTGTGTATGTTTTTAAATTTTACCTGTTAAATAACTTTTAAGTCACGTAAATTTCATCTGTTGATCTCACAGAATCGAGTTTATAGACACCTACAGAAATCGTGTTATTTTTTTATAATATACTAACATTTATAAGTCAAATATCTCGTAACCTTTACAAAATAAAGTTCCTCGAATCTATGCTTACGAAAAATTACCGCAAGTCCAAGCTTCATGACTCCACGGCACACTTGATGATATGTTTTTTTAATGATGGAATTATTAATATTTTTTTTCAAGATAATTTTCAATGAAAGAAATGCAGTTATAAAAAAAATTTATAATTTTTTGTCATAATAATATTTTTATAATGGGTTTAAGCACCCGTTGGATGAAAGATGAACGGCTGTTTGATGAAGAGAGAGAGTGTTGGAAAAAAAAAGCCGCGCGGAAAAAATTTCCCTTCCCGCCGATGACAGCCGCGCGGAAAAAATTTCCCTTCCAGCCGATGACAGCCGC